>VDFB02019888.1:0-128304 GCA_007258455.2 Sequoia sempervirens | reverse complement strand
TTATGACCATCAAAGAATGGTGGAGTATCTGAATCTCTATAGATCTCCCAAACCTTAGTCCAAAAGATGTGAGGACAATCACAATGATCAATAGCATTCAAAACAATAGAATCAACTTGCATAGAAATGATCCCCAAAATAATGTACCTGCTGCAACTCCAAGCAAGTTCATGAATACCTTCACTTGGATGGGGAATTATACCAAATAGATGAGGCAATAAATGGTGGAAGATCCCATCTCGCCATTGTTGATAGTTACCCTTGTGCAACATAACCAAAGAAGGAGTATATGCAATCCCCATAATGAACTTTCTCCAAAAAAATACAAAGATAATTGGACCTTCAACAATAAATAGAAGCTTCCAAATATGATATGCAACTGAAGTGATGCTACTTAGATCAAAAAATATTTTCCCAAGCTTCAGGATATCCATGTTATTGAACAAATGCACCAAATTGAAAAATTCAATGCAAGAGTACCTAGAGCTGAAACTGATCAAGGGATCTGGACTGATGAAAAAAGCTCTGAAATATCTCCCGAATGCCGCTGGAATTTCTTGATTTCGACAATCTGATGCGAAGATATTGGTTGTTGAGTCCAAAGTGGAGGATTAACTTCAGTTGACTGTAGAATTTTCTGTAAGATTTTTTTTATAAAATGGATGCCACCACTAGAGAGTAGACGAAATTCCCTTTCTGATGGTATCTCGTTTGTCAATTTTCGATACCATGGCCAAAAGTTATGATTTTTTCAAAAAACTGAATTAACTTGCAGGAAATGGGTTTTCTAGCAAAAAAAATCCATTTGATTTAATTTCTGCAAAATCAGCTCACAATGAGTGGACAAAAACATAAACCTAGAAATATTTTGAAGCTGAGAACAAAACCTAGAAATATTTTTTTGATTCAGCAAGCAGAAAATGAAAAAATAATTTTTTTAACCTTCAACCAGGAGAAAAATGACGCGTGCTGATTTTTGTTCAGTGATTTTCTCTAGATCTATACAAGATATAAAAAATCTAAAAGATACCCAGTTCATATTTCGACCTTGGCTACAAAACCCATAAATCATTTTTCCTGTACCTAAGCAAAACCTAGATTTCTAAAACAAAAATGAAAAATATTTTTAAAAAAGATGCTTGCATCTAGCAAGAATTTCATGCCAAGATTGATCCTTGATATCTGGGAAGAAGTCTGCAGCACTGAAGCTCTGATACCATGTAGGAGTTTATGTGAACTCAAAAACCTCAGAATCACCTGCAAGACAAAACTTCCACAAGAGAGAAATGGCAGAAATATCATGCTATCATTAAGATGCAAGGATGCCAAATTGAATATGACATGATTAAAAATGTATAAAATGCTTGAATAAATAGGCATGAGTGAAAACCTAAGATGCAAGAAATGTTGCCATGTGTCATGATCTAACTACATGTGACAACATGTGAACCCTATCTAGATGATTATTAAATGTTGAGATAAGTTCTAGAAGGACAACTCATCTTCTAGAAGGAATCTTATCCCACAAACAAGGAAGGGAATATTTCCCTATTTATTAAATGATTTATCTAATAATGCAACCTAGGACTTAACTAATTAAATGCAAGACCTAAGTTAACTTATGCTATTATAAGAATTAATTAATTACACTAATAGTTTTATGTGACAAAATATACATTTTGGAAAACTAGGATGGAAGGTTTTCTTGTTTCCCTAGGGTTTGGAGTGAGTTTGGAAGTCAGTTGAAGATTGATATACCATGTCTACTAATGGTTTGACAATTGATGATGAGATCAAAGCATATGAGAACAATGGAAAAGAAAGGAATGCTCTTTTGAGTGGTCTTGTTGATTTAGAACTTATGAATGTTGTGGGCTACAAGTATGGTAAAGAAATTTGGAAGAAGTTGGAAAGTATCTATGAAGGATATGATAAGGTCAAGCAAGAAAACATGCAGAATCTAAAAACTAAGTTTGAAACCTTAAAAGGATGTAAATGGATGAATATATCATAGGCTACATGCATAGAGTGGATGAAGTTGTCAATTTCATCAATGGCTTTGGTGGAAAATTGGAAGAAAATGAGGTAGTAAAGAAGGTTTTAAGAACTCTTCCTAAATCTTATAGTTCTAAAGTTCCTGCTATTCAGGAAACTCGAGATTTAGATCATTATTTTAGAGATCAGTCTTTTGGTGCTTTAACTACTTTTGAATTGAGAGAGTTTGTTCAAAATGATTCAACAAAAGAGACTGCTTTTAAAGCTAGCAAGATAGATAAGAATGATGAATTAGAAACAAATGATCTTGATTAAATAGAAGAAAATTTTGTTGGAAGATTGAAAAAGGGCACTGGAAAATATAGATGTAAGTTATCTTTCAAATGTTTTAACTATGGAAAGATAGCTCATTATACTTCAATATGTCTAGCCAAAGTTTCAAATGACAAATATAATGATAATAAAGGTAAACCTGTCAAGAGAAGTTATTGGGTTAAAGAAGATGCTAGCATATCTGATGATGAATTTGACTACCTGGATGATGAAAATGATGAATGCTTGTTTGTGGCTCTGAACATTGAAACTAATTCTACTAAATCTAAAAGACATATGAAGAAAATTTTCTAGAAAACAAGTCACAACATCAAAGGGACTATGGTGATTTCTTTTCATGCTACAGAACAAAAAAATCACTGGATGATTAACAATGCTCAAATCATATGACAAGTGATAAGAGTAAGATTGTTAAACTTAAGAAGTTTGAAGGTAGTCTTGTTAAGTTTGGTGATGATACATCTGCTAAGATATGTGGAAAAGGTTCAATTAGTTTTGATGTCAAGCATAATATAGATGGTGTTCTTTATGTTAAGGATCCATGATATAATATTTTGAGTGTAGGACAAATGTGTAGTGAAGGATATAATATTGTATTTTAGGATGGTGGCTGTGAAATTAGAAAAGGAAGCTCTAGAACTCTAGTTGTTGTAGGAACAAGGAAATATGGGAATGTTTATCAACTCAAAGGTGCTTATGGTAGGTGCTTTATGACTCAGATCAATGAAAGTGGGCTATGACATAGAAGAATGAGCCACAACAATTTTGATAGTCTAGTGAGGATCAACTCTACTCAAGCTATGAGAGATCTACCAAGAATTACAAAGCCTATCAATGCAGTTTATAAGGAATGTCAGATTGAGAAGCAAACAAGAAAGAGGTTCAACATCAAAGAATATTCTACCGTGGGACCTTTGGAGTTGGAGCACATAGGCCTATGTGGACCTACAAGAATAATAAGCTTTCAAGGTGATAGGTATTTTATGTTGTTAATTGATGATTACTCTAGAATGATTTGGCTAACTTTTCTTAAAGAAAAATAAAAATCTCTAAACAAGTTTAACACATTTAAAGTTATGGCTGAGAATAAAATGGATATGAAAATCAAGTTCCTAAGGTCTCATAGAGGTGGATAATTCACCTCCAATGAGTTTAACAATTTTTGTGAGGAATATGAAATAAAAAGGAATTTGTCAGTGACTCGTAGAACTCCTCAACAGAATGGAGTTGTGTAAAGAAATAATAGGATAGTTCAGGAAGTAGAAAGGACAATGATGAAGGAAGCAAATATACTAGATGTCTATTGGGGAAAAGTTATTCATACTACAGTATACATACTCAATAGAGTACAAGCAAGAGTAAATAGTTCAAATACACCCTATGAACTATGGTATGAAAGAAAATGTTATATCAGGAGACATGAAAACTTGGGAAAGTTTGATGCAAGATAAGATAAAGGAATCTTTCTTAGATATTCTACAAGAAGCAAGGCTTACCGGTGCTACAAGAGGTTGAAGAAGATAGTTGAAAGTGCAAGTGTCAAAGTAGATGAAGAACCACATAAAATCTCAGTACTGATAGAAGGATATGAATCTGGTGAGTCTTATTGCAAAGTTCAGAAGGAAAATAAGAAGAAAAGGAAAAGAAGATGCATGTTGAAGAGGAAGAAGATCCAAAAAGGATTCCTAAGAATTCTAAGTATGTATAAACAAATAAATTTGAAGATTAGATCATTGGTGATAATAGAAAAGGCGTGTTGATAAAAAGAAAGTTGATATGATAGAAGAACATGTAAATTTTTGTTTACTTTCCAAAGTGGAACCTAAGATAGTGATTGAGGCATGTAAAGATGAGAATTGGACCAAAGCTATGGAAGAAGAATTAATGAAAATTGAGAAGAATGATACTTGAGAATTAGTACCAAGACCAAAAAAGAAGAATGTAATTGGAAAGTTAAATGGGTATTCTAGAAAAAAATTGAATGAGAATGGAGAAGTTGACAAAAATAAGGGTAGACGTGTGTGTAAGGTCTACTCTCAATTGGAAGGAATAGATTTTGAGGAGATGTTTGCTCTGATGGTAAGACTGGAGGCCATTCAGATGTTTTTGGCCTTTGTAGCACATAAGGACTTCAAGTTTTATTAGATGGATGTGAAGTCTAGTTTCTTGAATGGTGAGTTGGAAGAAGAGGTATACATTGAACAACTAGAAAGATTTCAATTATCAGACAATCCTAATATGGCTTGTAGATTAAAGAAGGCATTTTATAGACTCAAGCAAGCTTCTAGATCTTTCTATGCAAGATTAAATAGGCATTTGTTGCAACAAGGATTCAATAAAGGTATCAAAAATATCAATCTTTACTTTAAAATTGAGAAGGATCAAATCTTGATTATGGCTGTGTATGTTGATGATATAATTTTCAAAGGAAATGAGGAAATGTGCAAGAAGTTTTCAAAAAAGATGAAGAAAGAATTTGAGATGTCAATGATTGGGGAGATGAATTTCTTCCTTGGGCTACAAATTAGTAAGACATAAAAAGGAATATTCATTTCATAGTCAAAGTATGTCAAGGAAATATTGAAGAAGTTTGGAATAAAAGACTCAAAACTGGTATGTACTCCTATGGTTACTGGATGTAAGTTGAGAAAGAATGATAAATCTTCTAAGACTTATCAAAGAAAGTAAAAATCAATGATTGGTGTACACTATATCTAACTACTACTAGACTGGATATGATTTATGCAATTTATCTTGTGGTCAAAGTTCAAGAAGATCCTAGAGAATCACATTTGGAAATAGTAAAGAGGATATTTAGATATTTGTAGGGCACTCCAACTATGGTTTATGGTATCCAAAGGTTATTGATTTCTATTTAAATGACTATACTGATGCAAATTGGGTGAGTTGTGTGGATGACAGAAGAAGTACAAGTGGAGGTGCTTTCTTTCTTGGAAGCAAATTGGTTTCTTAGCTAAGAAAAAAAAAAGGATTCAATATCTTTATCTACTACAAAGGCATAGTATATTGTTGCAACATCTTGATGCACATAGGTGTTGTAGGTGAAGCAAATATTGAAGGGTGTCAAAATATCATATAATGAACCTATTTCTATCTTGTGTGATAATACAAATACTATCAATATATCAAAGAATTTGGTGATGCATTCAAGGAGAAAGCATATTTCAATCTGGTATCAATTTATAAGAGAGAAGGTTGCAAAAAATGAAGTAAAGTTCAAGTATGTACCTACAAAGGATCAAGTTGTACATATTTTTACAGAGGGTCTTCCTAAAGATAATTTTGAGTATCTCTAGAAGTAGTTAGGGGTTGGGTATGTGCAGGATCATCATGGAAAAAATAGGCCCTTAAGTGGCAAAAAATTCAGAAAAATTAGAGTTAGACAGCTTGACGCAAAAAAATTGAGTAAGTTATCTATATTATTTCAAAAATATGTAAGAATAGAATATGTAGAAAATTGAATGTAGTTTCTAAACTACTAGGTTTATTTATTTATTTTTAAATCTATTTGGTAAAAATTTGAAATTTCAATGAAATAGTACTTAAATTTCATGGAAAAAATAAGAAGTAGGTGTCTATCTGACCACCCTAACCATAATAAAATGATAATATTTTTTTATAATATTTTAGACATAAGTAGAGGACTCATGTCCAGATGTGATGCATATTTTTTTGTAATTTTTTTCCAAGTAAATAATTAATTATAAATTTTTTATTATAACTTTTCCAAAATATAATTTTTTTTGTATGTCTGACCACCTTAACTTGATGAAAACTTTATGAAATTCATTTTTTCTTTTTTTAATTCTAAATTATGTGAAGAATGGAATGTGTTGCATTTTTATGATTCAAAAAATGTGATACCATTTGAAAGGTATATATTTTTTTCAATCAGCCTATCAATCAACACTTTAGTCATAATTCAAGTAGAAAGTGAATAATAATTATTTATTAAATTCAAAGTAAAACATAATTTATATTGTTGGAAAGTTGAGAATATCCTTTAAAAACCCTTTTCGTTTCATCAATTTTTGGTAAGAAAAAAGTCGCCAGCCACATACCCTACAAATACCCATCATATTGCCACTTTTTGGCCCATCATGATCCTGCACATACACGGTTATTGCCCCTCCTTTTTTCAATTAGATGCATAAGTGAGTGCATCAATTTTGGAAGCATTTCAAAATACATTCTTGGTCCTAGACTAATGTTGAAGGCTACCTCTCAAGGGGAGTGGGTAGTGGCTAAATGCAAGAAGATGAGTCCACAAAATATGGAAGATTTTGCCGTGGAAAAAAACTTGAAATCGGCTTCAACAAAATAGGATCCTGTTTTTTAATAAATGGGATCCCATTTAGGTTCAGGACCCCATTTAGGTTCGAGACCCGAGCCAAAATCTAGATCCTATTCTAAAATGGGATCCTGCTTTTCAAAAAATAATATCCTATATTCTAAAACGAGATCCCGATTCATAAAAAAATTATTTTCTATGTTTTTTTGAAATGGGATCTTGTGTTCAAAACAAGATCCCATTTTTAAAAAAGTGGGATCCTCTTTCAAAAAAACATTAAAAATAATTTTTTTATGATTTTAAGAAATGGGATCCCAATTCAAAATGGGATTCCGCTTTTTAAAAAATAGTATCCCATTTCTTAAAATCTTAAAAAACGAGATCCCCTTTTCAAAACGAGATCCCATTTTTTAAAATTTTAATTTTTTGTCAGATTTTTGCTTTGTTTTTCAGTTTAGGAGAAGGCTTGGGGACCCAAACCTAAGCTTTGGACCTGGTTTGACCTGCAAGTTGAAGGTCTTGGCAATGTCAGAAGAAAAAAGTGACTTTAAACATATGCTTGAAGACTTTTTTTGTAGAAATTTTTGATGAAATTAAAACCCATTATAGATGAGAGTGTAGATTCTAAATACATAATTTTTTTCTACAATTAGATTAATTTTTCTATTTTTCAATTAATTTATGATGAAACTGGTACATAAACTTGAAATATCAAGGTTTTTTACTATTTTAATAATTTTTAATTAAAATATTTTTTGTAAAAAAAATTGCATGAAAACGTACTTTAGAGAATTCTTTTCAATTTAAAAAAAAATTAAAAATGATAATTTTAGGTCATTTTATGTGTGATGTACATGATAATTTTTCAAAACGACAAATATGGCTAGTCAAAATTTAACAAAAAAAAATATTCAATAAAAAATTACAAAAATTATTGAAAACGTACTTCAGTGAGTTACAATATTTTCCTAAAAGGATTTAGAAAAATATGATAATTTACATCAAAATATGGATGACTTACATGTTCATGGTATGGTAAAAAAAGTGACTTTTAAACAATAGTTTTTAGAAACGCCTATTGAAAATCAATTTGTATTATCTGGATATTGAAATAAATTACATATTTGGAAACTAGACTTTGAGTAGTACATTTTATGATTAGTGATTTTTTTCAAGATTCCATCTCTAGGTGCTTCAAATTTTAAGGTCAAATGTGTCAAATTCTAAAAATTAGGGAAACTTCCACTTTTTGGCCAAATAGTGGACTCAACTTCTTGCTAGCACCCTAGTAGTGATCTTGATTGGTGTAGTCAAATGGAGAATATTTTGTGCTCCTAAGCAAGGTGTGCAGAAAATTGAATGTAGTGGAGAGAAAATTTGTTTGTAGGTATTTCTCTTTGTGGCATTAATGAAGGGGAAGAGAAAAATTAGGTGATGTATGAGAATGTCAAAGGCAGAAAACAAAAACAAAAAATCCTATGCAGGTAATGTGTTAGAGGTGTTGGTGTTTCCCTTTGCCATTCATGTCAAAGGGGGAGAGTGTTGTATAAAAAATAAAAGAAATAGAGGGAGAGATGGTGTAGAAGTGTGTTTTGGAAGAGGGAAGAATGAGAATATGAACAATGTGAGATGCCTCAGTCAAGGAGAGTACTACTTTTTGCATAGTTACTATTGGTATGCTTTTGTTGTTGATGGTTTTTCAGAACCGGTGTTGCCATCAATGACAAAGGGGGGGATTTTTGAAAGCTTGTTGGTGTTGGAATTGATGTCAACCCCTAGCATTGGAGTTATTAGAAGCTTGAAGTTAGTGTTGTCATTGTTGTCAACTTTCAATATAATTGTGGAGATTGATGGAGCCTACTTGTGTTGATGAGATTGTTGGTAGTATGGATGTGTTATGGTTAATACAAAGTGTTTCAGATGTTGTATGTGTTGAAGAAGTGTTTTCAATGTTTCCAATGTAGTTGGTTCACTTGTTTTCCAAGTGCTTTTGAAACAATTTGAATAAAAAATATTACAGTGTGACAAAGTGATGTTCAGTGTTGTCCTCCACATTTCTTCATGGTTGAAGATAGGTTTGTGTGGTTTGGATATGTTAATCAAATGTGTTCATAGGTGTTATATCCAAAGTCACAGGTTTTGGATCATATGATAGGGAAATTTGTGTTCACCAGTGTGTGTGTAGGTATGAAGAAGGTTGTTTGGGAGAAATGAGATTGCTCCACATTTCTGCACATTGAATTTTCTTTTCTTGCAAATTTGGGGACATCCTTATACTATTTATATCTACTTTCCCTTGAGGTTTCAAGTGTTGAGGTTTCCCAAAAAATTTGTTAATGAGTTGGATGTTTGTGTTAATTTATGGTGTTATTAGTTTTAGGTAGTTGTGGAAGAGTCCCAGTATACCAGTTTTTAGAATTTTCCTGTAGATCTTGGTTTATTAGTTACAAAATCCGGTTTCAACTTGAAACCTTAAATTTGTACTAAATTTCCCCTACTAACATATGAGTCCTAGTGTGCTTCAAAAAGTCATAATTTTGGGATTTCAGACCTTATTTCAAGCATCTTCAACTTTCTAAGTGCACCTCTATTCATTCTCAATTAATTATTTTGGTTTTGAGTTTCATATCTTAGGTTACATAGTTAGGTTTTGTATGTTACTTTCATTTACTTTATTTTTAAGCCTTTGCTTAGTGGTGAATCCCTTTTTGTCTTTAATCACACCCTAAAAGACCTTATAGAAGATCCCTTCTATCAATTGCACCATTAGATTGTGATCTCTAGGGTTTCCTTGAATGAAATAGAGCAAAATACGAAGGAAGCCCTTATTCCTAGTTCCATCTCTCAAAAAGTGGAACCCCTATTTCCTTCATTTCACTTATGTATCATTCATTGATAATTATTCTTAGTACTCTTTTATGTATTTTCTTAGGATAAATTCTTAGGTATTTCTAAATTTAAAATAATTAAGGAATCTTGTTGAGAATTAACCAATAATAAAATAAAAGCATTTAGGATAGATAAAGGTGGTGAATTCTAGTCCACTAAATTTGAAATATTTTGTAAACATATTGGAATTATGACACAAAGGGTAACTATACACCAAAATATAATGGAGTGGTGAAATTTTTGAAGATAACCTTGTTGCATTAAGAAAAAAATTATTTCTATTAGTTTTAGTATAAGATAGGACTTATGGGTTAAAGAAATAAGTACCACAAGCAACTTGAAAAATAGGTCACCTAGTTTTGTAGTAAAAAATAAGGTACCATATGAAACATGGTTTAAGTAAATATTATTTGTAACACATTTGAAGGTATTTGGATATGAGGAATTTGTTATGTTTCAAAGGAGATATGGTCTACGTTGAATGTCAAGGGAAAAAGGTGTATTTTCATTTAATATAGAAAATGTTAATTACTACAAACTTTGAAATCTAGAATCACTAAAATACCTTTATTCAAGGGATGTTATATTTAAGGAACTTAGATTCTTATCCAACGATGAATAGTAAAATTAAAATGAGAGATAAAAGTTGGTCATTTTCCTTGGTTGGGATGCAAAAATAAATCCCCTAGGGTCTATACCATAGTGGTAGGGGTCAAGTGGGCATGCAATAGGGCCCCAAGGACATGATTTGACCCTTGAAAAGTCTTCATATTGAAGAGTGACGAGTTTTGAGGAGGGGTGGGTGGAAAGATTGAGGGATTGTCCAAGTGCATGTATCTTCTTTAATAAGGAAAGGACCCTCATTTATGGAAAGAAAAAGAACACTCCACACATCCCCATCCAAGAGTTGCAAGTTGAAACTCTATATTTTTGGAAGAAGAAGAATGAGTGGGGTGTTACCCACTTCTTCCTTTGAAGAATTTTGGCTAAGATTAAAGAGAAGAGAGAAGAGGAGGTTTTCCCTTTAGGATATGGTGCTCAAGATGGTGGTCTTGGAGATGAAAGGATGGTAGAAGAGTTGATCCCATCACCTAAGTAAAAAGATAAGTTTCCCTACTTCTATCCTCCTTTGTTTATGGTTGCATGATGTGGGTATGTTTGTATAAATCATTGTGGAATGTGGTTAGTGGTGAGCCCATAAGAATGTAACTTGATATTATGACATCTTATCCTTTCTTTGTAAATTTTGAGAAGATCCCATTCATCACTATGGGGTTTAAAGATTTTTCCTGCTCGGGGGTATGGCTAGAGCCCATGTGGCTTCATGATGCCATTATGGTAAGGTGGAGAGTAGGCCTTATTTGATTGTATGATATTCTTGTATTCTTGAACATTGGTGGTAATATGGATTAACTGCCATCCTATTGTAAAACGAAAGAATGAAAAGAGATAGGTTTTATTTCATTGCATGTTAGTTGATTCATATTGACTGTCAATTGGATCATAAGAAGCTGAATAAAGAAATTGAACCTTCTTATGAGGAAGGTGAAATCCTCTATGGATCTACCCTCAAATATTAAGAAAAAGACTACATACTCAGACCTCAAACTCTCTATTCTTGCAAGACTAGACAACAGCATAATGTGTATCCGCTATTTTTACCTTACCAGCCAAAAATTTAAATCAACATTTAAGATAACTAAGACCATTAAATAAAGCAAAAAAAAAAAAAAGTGAATCTCTTGTAGTGTGTGTATCTGCGCTAATAAACAGAAGATTTGAGTTGCAGTATATTATAAGGGGATGCATAATGACACCAAAGATATACGAATTCTTGTCAGATGCCGCGATGTATTTGTGCTTATCCCCTTCCGCACAGGCATCTTCCCTCTTTTTGCGCTAGATCGGTAGGTATAGTAAAACAAATTCACTCACTTGCAATACCCTCTCAGCACCAATGTCGGCACTGGGATTATATTGCTATGGCTGCGGTGAGTAGAGAAAGGACCTGTACACAACAAACAAAAATAAAAGAAAACCAATACATAATCATTTAACAAAGGATTTCGAAAGGAAACAAAGCCAGGCGCAAGTCCAAGGTTGCAGCGAGTAGTTAAGTGGCCTGAAGCAACCACCCATCATTTTGACGATCAGCTCAAGAGGCCAAGTGAACTTAAGAGATTTCTTAATTAAGCAGCATTTCAATATATTATAATATGCATATATCGATGGATTTAATCTTTTGAGAGTTAAGTTGGATAGGATAGGAGGCAATTGTTATCACAGTAGGGTTGGGAGGTGGGATTTGACCTCTGCAAGCCTTTCCAGGAGATCGCCTCCATCTGTGGTATAAGAAAGAAGGTAGGTGGAGTTAAAGCAGCAGTTGGAGGAAACACGTTTTAGACGCTACTTCCAGATAATGGCGATGCAACATAAAACTAGTTGTAAAATATCTACTTTCCCTGAGCTTGAGGCAAGATAGTTGCAATCTTTTCCTGCAATATATTAATGGCGTGACCAAGTTGGTGGTCAGGCGAGGTAATGTCCTATGTGTGACAAATACCATCATCCGCAACTACTTTTGCATTGGCATCGACCCCTGCCAAGTAAGGTCAAGGCTACATTTGCAGTACAGGCAACGACCCATGTTGTTATTAATTCAGGCGCAGAATAAGCGTAGAAATCTAGTTGGAAGTTGGTAGCAATTTAATAGACACCCATCTCTGGTTTGATTGTCAGCGAATATTTATGCAAACCGTCAGCCCAGTTGGATGTGAATGCAAAAATAAGTTGTTACTTCAATGGCAAGAATATGCTGCCCATCAAGTGAAGAACATATAGATAATCAATTATCATTAATTTCAATTTGTTTAAGAGTATTAACATTCTCTTGGTTATTATCGATTTGATGTCCATGAAAAGCGTAGCTTAAAAGTAGCAAGCGTAACATGATATCATGGCTAAACCTAACTTTAGCAGTCAAAGGAAAAATAGCATAGAAAGTTTATTTGTGTGGAGAAATATGTACATAAGCACGTATTGTTAATAGCGTAGAAAAAAAAATCGTAAGATTACTATGTTAATAAGTACATAGCAAAATATGAGCAGCCACACTCTTACTAAATTCCTGATTCATATGTTTCTGGCCTTCAATATTTAAAAGAGACTCAATACGTTACATTTGAATAATTTGCATACTAAACTCTACTCTCTAAAATCCCTTAAATTCTTACTTTAGGAAAAAAAAAAAAGAGAAGGAAAGGAATCGTGGGATTCCTTTTAGAGACTAGGGTTCCTATTTAATTATTTTAATAGAATATTCATCAAGCAAAATGAAAATTATATATATAGCCTTCCATTTTATCATGATGAATATGTATAATAAATTTTGATTATGATATGTATTTTATTTTATTTTTTATAAATTTTGATAATATCTTATTTATTTAATTTTTAAGTATCAATTTTTTTAAAAGGAATATATTGGGATAAATAAATGATATTGTAGAATGTGCTAAAATAATTATCCATCAATAAAACGTATTTAGGTTACATAGATTAAATCTTGAGAATTATATGAACTAATTTGTATTAATGTTAATATGAACGTTTAATTTATTACAATATTATTACAAAATTTCTTACTAATTTGTGTGCGCAAATGATACTGTGGATGAGCTCTGAATTCCACTTTGAATGAGTTAATGAATTTAATAAGGATAAGTGTATTTTCTAGTATAAGAAATTAAACGTTTAATATTATATAAATAAAGATACCATGACTATGTTGTTTGGAAGATTAATAATTTGTAAGTAATAATATTGTTATTGTTATTACCAGATTAATAATTTCACTATGGTTATTACAGTGGATTATGATCAAGAAGAATTGGAATTTTGATTAATAGTTAAATTGTCATTAATAAGTTTTATTGTTAGTCAGATAATACTGATAATGTCATTATTCAATGTAGAAAGAACAATAATGAATTATCGATGTTAGTATTAGTATTAAAAAGAAAAGAAAATAATAGAACATTAAACTGAGAGTTAATAGTATTATATTGAGGTTAATTCGATATTTAATAATAATATCATTTTACTAGTTAAATGTAAGTAATATTAAGGATGTCTCATTGAGATTGGATGCAAGTGTTATTTCTTTTTAAGCATCTAAGTTTGTTAAACATTATCAATTCAAGATTATTGTGGATCCCTCATTATAATATTGTTCAAAATTTTAAACAATTACCAACATGATGTTATTTCTAATGTTAGATTTGATGCTAATTTACAATGATATTATTGAGGTCTAAAATTTTAATTAAATAATAATATCATCGACATTAGGGGGGGGGGTATTACTATTTGAGTGAGCATTATTATTAACATGGGAAAATAATATCAATAACAAATAGAAACACTAAAGTGGCGTAGCGATACCGTACCAATAACATGATTGTTATTACTATAAAAATTGTTGGGGTGCATCCCATAGGAAAATATTAATGATAATAAATAAATAGTGAATGGATGGTTTAAAATCATACTAATTAAGGATATGATTATTATCGAGGATTACCTATTTAATTAAATGATTTGTTATTTTCTAACTAAAATCAAGAGCTTAGTTAAAGTTGTCATATTAGTAGAACAACATATAGAAATTATTTAATATTTAATTCAAGATTTAGTAGATTTCTCAAACAAGGGTTGCAAAACATTTTAGATGTGAGTTTGGTTAAAAATGGGGTTTAATTTAAAAGTTACGTGAAGATATTTCCATAAAACAATTTATACATGTGATATTTGAGTATTGTGGTATTCTAAATCCTTAACCGCTAACTCACACAATTGACAAGTTAATTATATTAGGTTAAACTAATCTCTAGTTAAATTGATTTGAACAAGTCGAATTAATATGCCCTATTAGTCAAATGCGATGACAAGATTCAAACTTAATGATAATATTATTGGATGGAACACTTGTAATCATGTTATCTCATCTTGACAATTACAGTGTCAACGAATATATATGCTTGTAAAAAAAAAAAAAAAATTAGTTGCGTTTTTCTGACAAAGAAATTATGGGCATGACAGACCATGAGTTTAGCTTATGGTTCTCTATGTTAGTTTGATGGTTAATGTACCTTAAAATTGTAAACTATAATTTTTATAAATTGTGTTTTTTCTTTGTTTAAAAGATTTAGGAAGCTTGGATGACAATGAATTTAGCCTATATTACTTTGTTCTTGGATTTTGAGCAATATACCTTAGAAATTTTAAACCTATAGATATTTCTAAATTATGTGTTTCATGCAATGTGTAGAGGATTTAATGAAGAAAAAAATTAAGCTACTAAGAAATATAGAGAATGTAAGGAAAAAATGGAAGAAGTTATAGTAGCAATTATTGATAAGAAGAAATTAGAAGAAAAATAGAATGTCTGAATTATCTTTATAATAGATTAGAGTGGTCTTTTAATTAAGAATTTGAATGACGAGCATAAAAAAGTAGAAAAGTAGTGGAAAATTTTTCACTAGAAGTTACAAGGGTTAGGATTTGGCTATTGTGAGTGGATCCTTGAACAAAAAGGATGATATTGTAAAAATGATCGATTATGTTTTTCTACCACACTTGTATTATCATTTAAGTAGGAATAAACTAAATTTGAGGCATGAATTTTTTTAAAGATAAATAGGTCTATTTTGGAAACTTGATGATGAAAATGAGTTTGAGGAATAGGTTGAATGAGATCTTAAACATATTATCGGAATGAATTTAAAATTAAGTGCACTATATAGAGAAGAAAATGTAAAGTAATTAATTTCTAACTCCACACAAATATTTTTTCTCTTATTATCTTATTGATTTTCAAATTGCTATCATGGCAGATGATTAATCATATAAATTATTATAGATTCAAACAAATTTTAGTAAGTTGAAATCAATTCTAAATAAAAAATATAATTCTATGGAGGAACTAATGGTCATTGATAATATTCCTTGAAAAAACATTGCACACTATTAGTAGGTTCATGCTACTAATATTGGTAATATAATAGTATAAGTTGTTAATATAGTTATTTCGTTCAAGTGGGAATTATAGGATATATATTTAAATAATTTTAAAAAACACGACTTACATGAAGAGTGATGAGAAAAAGGGTATGTGTAAGATCACAATGGGCCAAAAAGTGGCAATATGATGGGTATTTGTAGGGTATGTGGTTGATGACTTTCTTTTACCCAAAATTGATGAAATGAAAAGTGGTTTTAAAGGAGATTCTCATCTTTCCACAAATATAAATTATGTTTTACTTTGAATTTAATCAATAATTATTATTCATTTTCTATTTGAATTATGACTAAAGGTGCTAATTGATAGGCTAATTGAAAAACATCTATAGCTTTCAAACGACATTGCATGTTTTGAATCCAAAACATGCATCACAATCTATGCTTTGTGTAATATGGGATTAAAAATAGAAAATTTGAATTTCATGAAGTTTTGACCAAGTTAAGGTGGTAGACATACGAGTTTTTATATTTTTTAAAAGTTGTAATAAAAAAATCATAATTAATTATTTTCTTGGAAAAAACTTACAAAAAAATATGTAACACATCTGGACATGATTCCTCTACTTATGTCTAAAATATTATAAAAAAATATTATCATTTTATTGTAGTTAGGGTGGTCAAACAACCACCTACTTCTTATTTTTTCCCTGAAATTTAAGTACTATTGCATTGAAATTTCAAATTTTCACCAAATAGATTTTATTTTTTTAAAATAAACCTACTAGTTTACAAAATACATTCAATTTTCTATAGATTCTATTCTTACATATTTTTGAAATAATATAAATAACTTATTTAAATTTTTACGTCAAGTTGCCTAACTCTAATTTTTTTGAATTTTTTGCCACTTAAGAGCCTATTTTTTCCATTATGATCCTGCACATGCCCAACAATTTCTAAGAGATGCTACTTTATTTGTTAGTTCTCTACTTTTTTAATGGATTTAGATTATTCTAGTCTTGACTAGAATATAGATCGAATCGAAAAATATGTGAAATATAAAACAAATATGGCTTATTTTATCTCTTTATTCCAATCATTTTGATTTTATATTATCTTCTTTTAGTTGATATATTTTCCTTTTATAATTATGAAATGTTCAATCTAGTCAAACTTTTTTTTATAAGGTTTATAACAATGCATCTTAACTTTTCTATAGTGACTAATTATCCACCAATGTACCTAATAATAATCTAATAAATTTTACGATTTATCTTGAGTCTAGATGGTATGTCAAAATGATAATTTTTAATTTATAAAATCATATTAGATTATTTGCACTCTAATATGATTTTATAATATTATATGAAATATAGGTAATTTATATAAGTTGATTCATATAGTAGATGAAAATAAATAATTGGATAAACACATTGATAGCATATGAAACTAAATATGATTAGATAACTAATGGGTAAAAGCACATATCTATGTCACACTTCCAACCAAATAAATAGTTTTCCCCAAAATTATGTGGCCTATATGTGGCACATAAAGTTTCGAGAAAAACCATTTCACTAGAAATTAAAAAAACATAATTCCTTTGTTGATTTAAAATCCAATTCAATTTTCATATATGTTTTCTTACTAAAAGGGGTTTGGTCGTGAACCGTAGATTTTTGACACTCTAGACCTTTCTAGCTCTTCTAGGGTTTTTCACCTAAAAGTAGAGAGGTAGGCCAAAAATGCTAAAGGGTTCATTCAAATTATGTTATGTGTGATGTTATTTAGGATAAATGAAATGAAATAAATGCAATTAAGTGACCTATATGACTGAATTTCAATGAAAAACTAAAGATTTAAACAATGCTGGAAAACACAATGTGATATGCAAACTTGATGAACCTAAGAATGAATAAATGTAGAATAGAAAGAAACAGATTGAATCAGTGTGGACCTGAAGGTATGATGAACATTATCAAATCTATGGAATGTTGTTTGGAATCACATAAAATCAATAGTGGGACTCAGTCACCCAGGGTGGTGAATTAGTCCTACTTTTGGTGAAAACTGTTGGGAACTGGCTTCTAACTATCGAGATCTGGAATCTAACAAAACCTATATTTTCAATCTTAAAGTGGGACTCATTCACCACTGGTGGAAAATTAGTCCTCTCCCAAAATTTTGAGAAATTAGGAGACAACTCTACAACCCCAAATCTAGAAATGTCTACTTATTGGGTTGTCGAAGTCAATTTTGCAAGAAACAGATAGAATATCTTCTCCAAGGTTGAAATATGGTTGATTTGACTTAAAGCACCTAGTTGACTTGTTGACCACTCTTCAACACCTAAATGCTTGTTAAATATGCATACAAAGGTTTGCAAACAAACATGCAAGAGGGGAAAAATGGTTGAGGGTTAGCAAATAGGGGTTTGCCTTGGTCAAAACCCACTTTGGTAATCAAACCCTTAAAAAAATAATGAAATGAAAGAGAATGATAAAAAAATAACATGAAAATGCTATCAACTTACCAAACCCTTGTTGATGAAAATCTGAAGTTGTATCAATGGATACTCCAAAATGCTTGACTAGTGCTTGATTTGATGTTGTAAGATGCTTGATTACTTGAACGTGATGTGAGATTGAATTTTTGAATGAATTGGGGTTGAAATGAATGTAAAAACACTTATTTATACAATATTGTGCCTTAGTAACCCATTCATACCTCATCATAGGCTGACATAGAGTGATTTTGAATAAAAACCCAAAAGGAAATTTTAAAATTTTTGAATTTGGAGCCAAGGGTGACTCATTCGCCACCCATGGTGAATGGGTCCCACCTAGGACTTAAAAATGGGTGTCAAGAATTAATTCATGTTTAATGTTATTTGTCTTTTTTACATTAAAAAATGCACTTAATTAAAACTTATAAGGGCATAAAGGGGTCAAATAAATTATCAGAAAGGTGTGAATAGTGAAATTATGCCTAGAAAAGCATGAAATCTTGTTACAAGACTTTACAATACTTCAAAATAGGACTTGTTAAGTGATGAAAAGGTGATTTTTAGGTGAATTGCAATGAATAGAGTCTAGAAGAGTGTATAAATGTTTTACAAAACTTTACAACACCTTGACAAGACGTCATTATTTGAATTTAGTACCTAAATACACATGTTCAAGTCATATTACAACATTAAATAAGAGAAAAATAGACCAAACATCATGAAACAAGACCTAAAAGGCCATGAAAATGAAAAGGGACCATTTTTCTATTGCACATTTAGCCCCCACTTTAGTGAGAGGATGAACTTGCTTTAAACTCATACTAAAGTAGCCACGAACATCAAGAGGAGGGGTCAAATGTACTTATGTTAGCAAGATGGAATGCCAAAAATAAAGAGGGATGATCAAGCCCCTAGGATGAAGACCCCATGGAAAACTAAGCATAAGAACAAAGGAACACAATTGTTGAAATGAGAGAATTGGATGAAGCTTAGATCACCTATCTAACTAGTTGTGGATTAGATCTAAGTTGATTGTTTGAAAAAGAGAATGCATACTCACTCTAGGGAAAAAAAACTCATAGCGATCCACAGGGTGAGAAGGCCCAATAGGTAAGATACATACACTATTTGGTAGGCACTCACAAACACAAAGGTGGCTATGGGGAAAGTCGTGCCCTTAGATGGGCTTACTGCTCAACCATATTAAAGATATACCTCCTCATAACTTTAACAAGATGCCACAATGGAAAATGTCAATTTTTGCTTCATGAGACAAGCAAAGCTCCCTATTCTTAGAAATCATGAACAAAAAGGAAGGTACCACAGTCATGCAAGTTGTGTTATGCATGATGGAAAAAATGAAAAATGTAAAAATGCAAAAATGTAAACTATAAAACATGTTCAAAGGAGTCTTATTAAGTTCATGCAAGGTCAAACACTTAGGGAACATTGTGTCTAATGTCTCCAAGAGACGACCAATCAAAGAATAAAATATTCACAACTTAGGGGATGCAAAGCGTTACATCACGCCACCAAGAGGAATGTAATATGCTAAGATAAATCACACTTATGAAGGACATCATACCCAATGTCATCCATAAAGTGACGAACGCATCATATAAATGACAAGGATACACTAAGAACCAAGAATTCAAATGAAGTAATGGTAATGTATGCCCCCCACTTTAAAGGAATTGTTGCACATCATTTTGTGAGCAATTACTTTAAAGTAGCAAAGGAAAGAAAATGCAAAAAATAAAAAAAAGATAAGAGATCCAACTTGGAAAGCCCTATGCTAAGTCATATGTTTCTAAGTAAGGTTGCATCATGTCAATGAAAAGGAAGAATGAAAGAAAGGGAGTTGCCCCCTAAAAAAGAGCACACCAAACACATAAGGGATCTATCAATTTGGGGTTAGTATGTTTATTGTTGCAATGTTTTGTAAGGAGCTCGGTACTATCATCATTCCCTAAATATATAGAATTGGAAGAATGACACAAAGCGAGTGAAAACAAAAGAAAAGGAAAGTAGGTTTTGGATCAACATGGAAGAGACATTGTGGTCTCAATGCCTTGCATCATTCCCAAAAGGAAAACAGAAATGAAAAGAAAATGATAAGGTAAAAGAAAAGAAAAAGCTTTTGGGTCAACTGAAGGACACATTTTCGGTCTCAATGCCTTGCATCATCCCCAAAAGGAAAAACACAAGAAAAAGAAAAAAAAGGAAAAGGAAAAGGGATGATATGATGTCATTAGGTCCTAAAACTTTAGTGAATAAACACATCAATGTATTGACCGAGCAGTGTCCAACGGTTGTACACAATAGAAGAAATCTCAACTTCTCTCTCTCAGGTTTCCTAAATACTAACCGGCTGAATAAAAGTTCTACACTAAGGGGCCTCTAATCTGGAAAGCAATAAATCATCTATTTAGAAAGTGGGAAAATGACTCAAACTAGGAAACAAAAAACTAAGAATTTGAAAAGCATTACCACTAAACTAGAAAGCATGGAAACGATTAATCTAAAGAATGCATAAATTGTTGAAGAAGTGAAACATGTAAAGAAATTAAGAAACATTTATCTAATTTAAAAGATAACAAGCCAACTACTAATTATATTAAAATAATTTAACAGAATCAATTGAAGAAAGGTGCTCCGGACTTTCAAATGTTAAGCTCAAAAACTATGAACTTAGTTGCAACCTGCAGGCTTGACACTGACAACATAACATATATATACTCATGAAAAATGAAATGCAATTCAACTGCTATCTACTAAAAGGAAATGCAAAATAAGAAATAGAATACTTATCTATCTATCTATAACCTTCAAGTGGCTAGCTCTCGGGTCTGTCTACAACTACTTTAGATCACACACACTAGAAAAATCTAAGTTGCTTCATTCCAAAGACTTCATTCACATTACTCAATAATTCAAAGAGTGGCAGGAAAACTCATATTCATATGGTAGTTTTTTTCTCAAAAGAAATATTGGTAGCATAATGATAATCTTCTTATCTATTCATCATTTGTAACAGTTACATATTTATATGAAAAACGACTAACAAAAATCCTATTTTCCAAATAATAGTCTTTTTAACATATTTCCAATAATAGAGGGACTTTAAGGCCCATGATATATACAATATTAAAGAGGCTTGTATGAACCATAAAGTTTTTGAAACTGAAAAATAACAGAATTATAAAGACTCGGCCCAAAATGTGTGCTCTTGAAATTTTGTCACCCGCTCGCTTGTTTTCAAAAGTATTAAGATCCTCGTTCATTTCCCTTTGAATTGAATGGTGATGGGGAGAAGAGTTGACCTAAAAAATGCTCAAATACTAAACCATTAAATCAACATAAATAATCTTAATTCACTTAACTTCAAGAAATAATGTTTGTACACTTATTCATAAAAAGAGAGCAATTATTTTCCTAAAGGTAATCAATTGGCAGGGTAACTTCGGCTGAAGGGTTTAGATTTGCATATTGAGTATGTTATGTTGATGAGGTTATTTTTACCTCATCAAGGGACTAATTGGGTCAACATGGAAGAGACATGGAGTGTCTCTACACTTTGCATCATCCCCAAAAGGAGAACACAAAACAAAAATGAAAAAGACAAGGACCTTTTGGGTCAACATGGAAGAGACATAGGGCATCTCTACACTTTGCGTCATCCCCAAAAGGAGAACACAAAAAAAAGAAAAAAAAAGGACCTTTTGCGTCAACATGGAAGAGACATAGGGAATCTCTACACTTTGCATCATCCCTAAAAGAAGAACACAAAACAAAAGCGAAAAAGACAAGGACCTTTTGGGTCAACATGGAAGAGACATAGGGCATCTCTACACTTTGCATCATCCCAAAAAGGAGAACACAAAACAAAAGTGAATCAATGCATGACATATAGAAGAATAAAGGTACAAATAGAAGAAGTGTACAAAGAGAGGGAACATCAAACACACATTACGAGGGAACACGATACACACAAGAAAGTGAAAAAGGAAAAAAAGAAATGCAAAAAGGCTAGCTAGGTGAATGGGAGTCAACCATCTAACAACTCATCCACCTCCCAATTATATTCAGTATAATGCGAGGGCAGTTGATTGTCTAAAGGAAGAATTGCGAGTGTCGAACTAGGAGATGCACCAAGTTCTTCACTTGGTTGAGAGGATTTATCATTTAAGCTCATGGTAGATGGAAATAAAGAGTTTAGATCATTGTGCACTTCATCATCTATTTTAGAAATCTCCTTATCATCATCATCATCATGATTGACAACAATAGGAGGACGAAGGGTGATTTCCAAGGAAGGATGTATCAGAAGTTGTGGTTGTTGGATTGGTTTAGTTTGTTGTGAAATTTGGACTGGACTATCTTGTGGCAGGTCAAGAGAGGAGGGTGGCCATCTAGTATTTCTCTCAAACGTGGAGGGTGATTTTTTTTTTTTCTTCTATTCGAGACTGACGAGTGAGGAGATGATGACACCTACATTCCCTAGCACCATGATTTCATTTAATTCTATTTTGAAGTTGTTGAGGCATAAGAGTCGATTGAGTCATCATAGGTTCTTCTACTTTTGAAGGGGGAAGAACAAAAGAAACTAAAGAGGATGGATCAATCACTTTCTCCTTGGCTTTATACACTTGTTTAATATGGGGAGGCATGATTGGATTGGTTTCATTTTCTCTTGGTCTTTTAAATGATGGAGGGGAAACTTGTGTAAGGGTGGTTGTATGTTTTGCAAAATGTCAGACTCAGGCTGAAGCATGGTTTCATCTATGATATGAGTGGAAGTGTATGGGAACGTGTTACGAAGAGAAAATTTGGCTATTCATTTGGCTTTGAACTTTTGATAGGCTATGAAAAAGAAGTCCTTTCGAGGGGTGATGGGTTCCATAGGTTCAGGCCAAAAAGGCTTCTAAGGAAAAATTACCTTTAGAGGATAATGGATTAAATCCACTATGGTGTATGGTAAATATTTCATTTCCATGTGGAAACTTCAAACATTTGTGAACCACTAATGGGACTACTTTCATTGAGTGAATCCAAGGGTGTGCTAGACAAAAATGAATTTGATCTAATTATGGAATAATAGAAAATGTTACATCTAAAGTTTTGGCTCCTATCTATAATGGGAGTACGATTGATCCAATCATAGGGCATGTGAAACTAGTATGTGTCTTAATCCAGGTAGTTGGTTTATTATAATCATCTTGATAGAGATCGTGTAACACTAAAAACTCTTCTGTAATCACATTCTCATCACAGGTGGGATCTATTAATATCCCATTTGTGGGCTTATCATAGATTCTACCGGCTATGTAAAGAGGACCATTAGGAAGTTTTTGAATTATATTTTTAGTAGAAAAAGTGATATCAAGATATTTATTGGTTTGGCCCTTACAAGGGTTAATGTCTATTGCACCCACAAGTTTATCCATAGAATTAACTTGGGTAGCATTAGGAGTTGGATCATTTTGTTCACAATTTGTATCAACATTCATAACATCAGTGTTTGAAGGTTCACTAGTCTTGACAAATGAAATATTGTGTAACTTAGGCATGGTGTTGGTGAAAATTTGTAAGTTTTGGTTAGGGGGTGCAACCGACTTATTTCCTTGATCATTAACACCCGCAATGGATAAATGAACTTAATCAATGAGGTCTTGAACTAAATGTTTTAGATGCTTGCAGTGTTTGGTGTCATGTCCATTTTGGCGATGAAAATGATAATAAGTATTTGGTTTAAAGGTAGGTGGTAAAGGCTAAGTGGGATCAAGTGGTTTAACAGTTTGCAAAGTAATCATTTGTTGTTGAATTGATTCATTATGTTATGGAGGGTATCGGGTAAGGGGGTAAATTGTCTCTTCGGGTCCCCATAGGTATAAGGAACCGTGGCTTTAACAAATGCCACTTGATTTGGAACTAGTTGGGTTGGTTGTGGTTGAGGAGGCAGATTGAATTGTAAAAAGCCTCTATTTGGTTTTTGAAATTTTTGCATTATTTTGGTTTTGTGGTTTAGATTTGTCATCTCGGTTTGAAGTGGACTTTGAGTCTTAACTAGAAACCGAGTTGTGATAGTCACATAAGGTTGTACATAAATGCATAAATGAAGGGAATTTCATCATAGTTAGTTTATCCGAAAGGTTTGTGTGCAAGTTTTTGATAAACATCTTCTGCAGATGTGCATCAGGAATCTTGACATCAATTTGAGCGTACAAGGATTGGTATCATGAGATAAAATTAGTTACTTTTTCATCTATGTTTTTTCTACATCTCATGAGGTCAACCATCATCTTTTTAGGGGTCATGTGAACTTGAAAGTGACTTATGAAAGCATCCACCAATTCATTAAATGATTGGATGGAATGATTGGGAAAGTTGGAAAACCACTCTAATGCAGTACCTTTTAAGGTCCTTGGAAAAAGTTTGGCTAAGAGTTTATCATCAAGGACAAAATCACTACACGAAGTTGTATAAGCATTGACATGGTTAATAGGGTGTCCTTTACCTTTTTATTTCTCAAAGTGAGGCATTTCTATCCCTTGTGGCATCAAGGTTTGTAATATTTCTAAGGATAAGGGGATGCTATGGACATGATATGTGGGTGGAGCGTTTTGACCTTGGCTAATGATGGAAAGTTGTTGCATGGATGAAATAGTGTTAAGGAATTGTGTAAGAATGGGGTCAGGGTAAGTTGTTTGATGTGGAAGGGAAAATGGTGATGGAGTGTAGGTGGTGCTAGGGGAAGTAAAAGGAATACTAAGCACTGTAAAGGTGGTGGAGGGGACTTGTGATGCTACAGTAGAACTAGGAATTCTAGTTGGAATTGTGAAAGAAGGATCCATATAACTAACCTATTGCATAGTTGTGGTGGCTTCAGGAGTGGTATAAGTTGGTAGAGATGCTATGGTTGAAGGGGGAGGAACTTGAGGTCCTCCTTGGCTTATAGGAATGTTTCTAGATTGGGTATTAGAAGAGGCATGTTTATTGTAAATCCCAAAAATTCTCTTCATAACTTGCAAGCCATCATCACTTTCAATCAAATGATGAAGGTTTTCAATTGCGGGTATGGCTGTGGTGGAATTTTTTTCAAGGGACAAGTCTTATTGTAAATGTGAAAAATCCCCATGAATATTAATGACCTTTTCTTGTGGGATGGAGTTGTTTTGGGTCTCAACATTCATTGGATGGAAAAGTGAAGGCATAGAAGTGGTGTTGTCAATGCCTAATGCATCATTGTCCATACTAGGAGTAGGAGCTCTTGAGATCCCAAGGTCCAAATGAAAGTGCTATCATGGGAAGCCATGAGTCTAGAACTTTGTCTCACTAAAGTATTATCAATGGAACACCAAACACTCATACAAGTACCACAAAAGATGGGGTGAATGCAAATGCAAGGTAATCTAGGAGTTCACCAAAATGAACCATAGACTCAATGAATTAAGAATGAATGCATTACACAATGTTTTTTCTAGTTCATTGTTGCATTACACAATGAATAGAAGTTTTTTGGCACCCAAGACCTTTCTAGCTCTTTTAGGGTTTTTCACCTCAAAGGAGAGAGGTAGGCCAAAAATGCTAAAGGGTTCATTCAAATTATTGTATGTGTGATGTTATTTAGGCTAAATTAAATGAAAAAAATGCAATTAAGTGACCTATATCACTGAATTTGAATGCAAAACTAAAGAATTAAACAATGCTAGAAAACACAATGTGATCTGCAAACAATGAACTAAGAATGAATAAATGAAGAAAAAAAAGAAATGGACTGAATTAGTGTGCACCTGGAGGTCTAATGAAGATTCTGGAATCTGTGGAATGTTTTTTGGAATCACAAAAAATCAACAGTTGTACTCATTCGCCTAGGGTGGCAAATTAGTCCCGCTTCTGGCGAAAGCTATCGGGAACCAATTTTTGACTATCGAGATCCAAAATTTGACAAAACCTATATTTTTAGTCTTAAGGTGGGACTCATTCACCACTTGTGCTGAATTAGTCCTCTCCCAAAATGTTGAGAAATCAGGAGACAACTCTACAACACCAGATCTAGAAATGTCTACATGTTAGGTTGCCGAAGTCAATTCTAGAAGAGATGGATATAATATGGATATAATACCTTCTCCAAGCTTGAAATATGGTTGATTTGACTTGAAGCACCTAGTTGACTTGTTGACCACTTTTCAACACCTAAATGCTTGTTAAATCTACATACAAAGGTCTGCAAACACACATGCAAGAGGGGAAAAATGGTTGAGGGTTAGCAAATAGGGGTTTGACTTGGTCAAACCCCAATTTGGTAATCAAACCCTTAATAACATAATGAAATGAAAGAGAATGATAAAAAAAATGCAAATGCTATCAACTTACCAAACCCTTGTTGATGAAAATCTGAAGTTGTGTCAATGGATGCTCCAAAATACTTGAATATTGCTTGATTTGATGTTGTAAGATGTGTGTTTACTTGAATGTGATGTGAGATTGAATGCTTGAATGAATGGGGGTTGAAATGGATGTAAAAACACTTATTTATACAATCTTCTGACTTAGTAACCCATTGATACCTCATCATAGGATGACATCAAGTGATTTTGAATAAAACCCAAAAGGAAATTTAAAAAAAATGAATTTGGAGCCAAGGGGGATGCATTCGCCACCCATGGTTAATGGGTTCCACCTAGGACCTAAAAATGGGTGACAAGAATTAAGCCATTATTAATGTTATTTGTCAGGTTTACATTAAAAAATGCACTTAATTAAATCTTATAAGGGCATAAAGGGGTCAAATAAAGAATAAGAAAGGTGTGAATAGTGAAATTATTCCTAGAAAAGCATGAAATCTTGTTACAAGACTTTACAACACTTCAAATAGGACTTGTTAAGTGATAAAGAGGTTATTTTTAGGTGAATTACAATGAATAGAGTCTAGAAGAGTGTAGAAATGTTTTAAAACACTTCACAATACCTTCACAAGATGTCATTATTTGAATTTTAGTACCTAAGTATGCATGTTCAAGTCATATTATAACATTAAATCATAGAAAAATAGACCAAACATCATGAAACAAGACCTAAAAGGCCATGAAAATGACAAGGGGCCATTTTTCTATGACACCTAGGTCAAAAAACTTTCACCTAAAACTATCTATGTGGCATCCTTATTGGTGGCTACCTCATCATTTTTCCTAAATTTCTAAAAATTTCAACTTGAACATAATATTTCTTTAGTTAGAATGATTTTTTTCAAAAAAATTAAAAATAAGCTTTTGTATATCTTAGAGCCAAGAATCCATATGGCATATGGAAAATTCACTACCAATAATTCATCAATGGAAAATTCACCACCAACAACTCACCGAAGGAAAATTCAACGCCAAGTAAAATTCACTGCTAGCAATTCACTGTAGTGGAAAATTCACCACATTAATATTGTTAATAAAATCAAAGTTTTTGAAATATATATTAAAAAATATTAATACAGTTAATTTTCTAACGCAGTGAATTGTTGGTGGTGAATTTTACTTGGCAATGAATTTTCCTTCAATGAATTTTCTGCCATGGTGAATTGCTAGCGGTGAATTTTCCATCAGTGAATTATTAGTGGTGAATTTTCTTAGATACAATCCATATATATTCTTATATTTTTATTATTTTTAATATGATTATTTTTTAAAATAATGCAAGTAGGTTGTTAAAATAAAAAATGAGGCTGATCAGAAATTAAAAAATACTAAAACATATTTAAAAAGTTGAAAAATATATGGTGCATTAGAGGAGAGAATCCTCTCCAAAGGGGTATATAGTTCTTTTAAATGATAAATAAAATAGATAATAGTTGATGTCAAATAAAAACTACCATATTTTGGTACATTTGAATTTAAAATGTTATTACAAGGAATATATACATCAGACTTTTTATTTTATTTTCCATGCACTAGTTATTGAAGCTATCTATTTGAGGGAAAAAAATTAGGTGAAAATACAATTATTTTCTATTTTTTATTAATGTCAACTAAACGCCACTTTTTCTTAAAATTTTTAGCAATTCAAAATCTACTCTTAAAATTATAAAATAAATATCAAAACCATTTTAATTTATTTTTTAAATTACAAGAATAAAATTCATCAAGATTTTTACATTTCATTAGTTTATATTATTTTGAAATTTAAAACATAAAGACCACTTTTATGCAGACGAAGTTGAGAATTTTCATTTGTGTTGGTTGATTCCTTTATAAAAGTGTGACACATGTTTGTACTTTTACTATAATTTTTATTTTCTTAGCTATATCATATATGTTAGTATCAATAAACTACAAGAAATATCATTACATTTGTTTAAGTCATGATATTTTTTAATTTTGACAATGTAAATTCACAACCACACATTATATCAATAGGCTAAAGAATATTATTATGAGGTAATATGTTACTTTCAATATAATTTTTTTAGCAAAATTTTCAACAAATTTATATTTTAATTTATTGTCTTATAGATTAATTTTATATTTTTGAGAATTAGAATTTTTTTTGTAGAGAACAATATTGGAATAGGTTGTATGAAAATGATAGAGAATTTATGCTAGCTCTCTAGGAAAGCATTGAACATTTGCAAAAAATCTTATAGAAATGTTTCCCCAAAATGAAAATGAAAGTTGTCATGTGAATGAAACCTTAGAATTGTAAAGGAGACACAAGTTATTTGACCCTTTGTTTAAAAAAGATAAGATAGAAAAATATAGCTTATTATGAACCTTTGATTAAAATGAGGATTAATAAAGAATATTTGTAAAATCCCTTTCAAAATCCCTCAAGTACAATAGTCATGACATAACATAGAACACTATAGTATGCTCCCACTCCCACTCTATGCACTCTTTGCAAAATTCAAATTTTCCTACTTTTGCTTAGTTAGTGATGCCACTGCCTAGTTGGGGGGCCTAGTTGGTGTCCCCTTCCAAAACTACATCCTTTCTCTCTGTAGTTGAGGATGGTAAATTCAACCCAATGGCATGTTACTTTCAGATGAAATTCAAAACTACCCCATTTCCTTTTGGTGTCTCTTCTCACTACGTTGGAAAAGCTAGATATTCCCCCCCAAGCTTCAACATGCACCACCTTTCCACAATATATCAACCTCGGCCTCCATAGTGCACCAGGTTGGTAAACTTTGTTGGAATTTGTTGATTTCAAATTGCATTTGTTTGAAAATTTCTGAACCCTAAATGTGATAAAAAAAAATCCATTTTTGTGTGTATCATTTTATCATAGCATTCCATGAGACCAAATTTATCATGTGGGTTTCCTTTAAAATGAAGGAATTCCATGAGACCAAAGCTCCCAAACAAATTTAATATACCTTGTTTCAAAGCTCCCATTTTGGTGCACAGAGGGTGAAGGTTGTGGAATTTGGCTTTACAGCTTCCAATTGCATTTTCTTGAAAGTTTCTAAAGCCTTTTCAACAAAGCCATTTGCTTAGCAATATGGCTTTACAGCTGCCAATTACATTTGCTTGAAAGTTTCTAAATCCTATTAAACAAACCCATTTTGCAAAATTTGGCTTTACAACTGCCAATTGCATTTTCTTGAAATTTTCTAAATCCTTTTAAACAAACCCATTTTGCAAAATTTGGCTTTACAACTGCCAATCAATTGCATTTGCTTGAAAGTTTATAAAGCCTTTTAAACAAACCCAAATTGCAAAATTTGGCTTTATAGCTGCCAATTGCATTTGCTTGAAAGTTTTTAGAGCCTTTTAATCAAACCCAAATTTTCTCTGCAAAATTTGGCTTTACAGCTACCAATTGCATTTTCTTGAAAGTTTCTAAAACCTTTTCAACAAACCCATTTGTTCTACAATTTGGCTTTACAGCTGCCAATTGCATTTTCTTGAAATTTTCTAACGCCTTTTCAACAAACCCATTTGCTACAGTGGAATAATGTAATTCAAATGAGAGACTAGCTTCTTCTTAATGAAATTATGAGTTTTTCCTAAATTTATCAATACCATTAGTCTTTATTTTCCAAGAAACCCACTACATTAAGGGTTTATGGGATTCCATTTCTACAAAGTGCATGACAATAGATTATCTATCTCATTGATGACCTCTAATACTTCTTATTTCTTAATAGTCCCTTCAATGTAGAATAAGATATTTTCAACACATTTATTTCCTCTACTATATTTGATATCATAATTAAAATTAACCATTTTTCCCTCTTTTCGTTGATTTTTGAGATTCAATCTAGTAGGCCAATAGAATGCCTATGTTAATATGCTCTCCTCTCTCATGTTATTGAACCCTTGTCTTATGGAAGATATAAATTTTCCTCTACATTGCATTCCATGATAGAAGAATTGAATATAAAGAGGATTAAACATGTATAACCTAATCTTTCTCGCGATCCTTAATCCCACAAAAAGGGTCATTCAATTTCTCCTTTGTAATTGTTTCTACTTGCAAGGATAGGTTCTAGAATTTCTAAATATAATATTTGATTGGTCCTATTTACCTTAGTTTTTCTAGATATAACTAAAGTAATTATGATGTAAGAGCATCCTCTAGGGTGTAATATTAATCTTACATCACCCTTAAATATTTGTTTATACTTTGTTATTTTTTTGTGAGTTTTTGTTTTCATTCCAATGACTACAAGTTATTATAGATCCACCACTGATGATGATTCATATTATGGAATAAAATAAGTTATAGAATAAGAATTATTTTATAATTTTATCATTTTATATCTCATGCAAAATATAAAAGTCAAAATTTAGAGTTTAGTTTCTAGTTGTTAGGAGATTAGTTTGTTAGTTTATTTTTATTTTGCACTTCACATTGAGATTTTGATAATATTCCCCAACTCTTTACTTTTGGCATATTCATCCCTAAATTATTGTTATAATTCCTCAAAAATGGAGGATATGTCATCAAATACAAATTTGAGGTGCTCACATACAAAACCTTCATTCTTATTTATATTTTTTTTGTTATTTTTCTTTAAAAAACTATGTTGTTTCATAAATTGAGAAGATTGAAGATAATTTTAATCAAATTGAGAAGTAGATCTAGAATAGAGGAAAGAATTGGAATATAAAGTACATAAATGATTAGTTATTAGATTGACACCGATCACAATACACTGACAACTTTTGAAGTCAGTACAAACTAAATGACACTTGAACAAGGTAAACATTTAGTAATGGATAGTGGATATCTCCTCCTATCTAGATAAGATATAGCCTTGACAAATCCAAACTATGAGACTTTGGGAACATGGAATATTGCACCTAATCATAGCATGCCACAAATATAGTAGGATCGAAAAGGATTTAAGAAACCTATCATAAAAACATATATAGTAAAAATGTTTAAGGATGTGCTTTTAGAAATTTACCAAGTGAGATCATTCTCCTTTGATAAAACCACTCTTCCAATTAAATTTTTTTAAGATAATAATTGAAGGCACACCAAATAGTCATATAATATTCATAATTAACTTAGATGTTAAGATCATGTTGATGATATAATTAAATGATTATGGGTATGTGCAGGATCATGATAGGCCAAAAAGTGGCAATATGATGGGTATGTGTAGGGTATGTGGCTGACGACTTTTTTTTACTCAAAATTGATGAAAAAAAAAGGTTTTTAAAGGAGATTCTTAGATTTCCACAAATATAAATTATGCTTTACTTTGAATTTAATAAATAATTATTATTCATTTTCTATTTGAATTACAACTAAAGTCTTGATTGATAGGTTGATTGAAAAATCTATATCTTTCAAATGGTATCACATTTTTTGAATCCAAAACATGTGTCACATTCTATGCTTCACATACTATAGGATTAAAAAAAAAAAATTTCATGAAGTTTTGACCAATTGAAGGTGGTTAGACATATGATTTTTTATATTTTAAAAAGTTGTAATAAAAAATTCATAATTAATTATTTACTTGGGAAAAATTACAAAAAAATATGCATCACATTCGAACATGAGTCCTCTAATTATATCTAAAATATTAGTAAAAAATATTATCATTTTATTATGGTTAGGGTGGTTAGATAGACACCTACTTCTTATTTTTTCCCTAAAATTTAAGTACTACTACATTGAAATTTCAAATTTTCACCAAATAGATTTTTTTTAAAAAAAAAACCTAGTAGTTTAGAAACTACATTCAATTTTCTACAAATTCTATTCTTTCATATTTTTGAAATAATATAGATAACTTATTCAAAATTTTACGTCAAGTTGCCTAACTCTGATTTTTCTAAAAAAATTTGCCATTTAAGGGCCTATTTTTTCCATAATGATCTTGCACATACCCTTATACAATGTATAAAAGAACTCTCAAACTATATCTTAGATTCTAAATCATCACAATGTTCAATAAAATTCATCATTTATATATTACTCAAATATATAGTTGTAATATAGGGGGATTTACTACACATGAGTTCTCTTCATTGAGAGAGCCTCACAGGGCACATTGCACTATACTACCTCAATGGAACAATGCAGAAGTTTCAAAATCAGGAAGAGTAGGTCATATATATTCTTTGGACAAATTGATGAGCTCTCGACCAAAGGACTTTAGTGCAGAATACGAATGACAATGCGACGCGCTAGCGTCCAAGAGGCATGGTAGCATCTCATATGGACCAAAGAGCGATAATGTCTTAGAAAATGGCTAAGTGATGACTTACACTCCAATTACTGAGAACCTCTTGAATTCAATAAAGCAACAAGAAGTACTAAGATTGAAATAGAATAGAGATGATAAGGAGAAGAAAGGAAATACTTAGAACCATGCGAGTGATGAAGCTTCCAGCTTTTGAATGTCTTCAATACATGCACATAAGAGAAATAGATAAGTTGTTGGGTGGTTGTATAGGGGCCTTACTTAGTCAAACCCCATTTTGGTGTTCCCACATCCACAAACAGCCAAATAGATAGATAAGTTGTTGGGTGGTTGTATAGGGGCCTTCCTTAGTCAAACCCCATTTTGGTGTTCCCACCTCCACAAACAGCCAAATAGATGGAGAGAAAAGTAGAAATAAAGTAAAGAGCACTTAAAGCACTACAAAACAGTGTTATGCTACTCAACCAAGTAATACAGGAGAGGAGTGAAAGCTTACCACCTCCTCCAAGAGCACTTAAGGCTACTTGGGGGAGAAAATGAGAGGAACTCAAGCCTCAGCTGCAATGGTGTTTTGTTCCACACTTGCTCTACTAAAGTGGTGGAGTGTTGATGTTGTTGTTGTGAACTATAAAGTGTTTTGCTAGAATGCTTAGAGCTATTAAGAGTGAGCTCAATGCTTGGAAGAGGATTGTGAATCTTGTGGATGAATCCCAAAAGTTGAAATGCATATGAACGAAGTGAATATCAAGAAGGAATGAAGAGAAACGGCCATATTCAGGTTAGTCAGCCAAAGAGGGCATTACAAATCAACCCCCAATGGGAAGTGTAACGCCTTTGCAGGCTCCAGACACAGGAATCTATTAGGGACGTAAGTGCACCACATAGATTTCTGTGCATCATGTGGGTGTCCCTAATAGAAACGCCTCCACCGACACTCAAAACAAGTGCCAAGTGGGATGCAAGAAGCGGGCTTAGGTGGAATTAAGCCTTTGAACTTGGTTTTCTAAAGTGGATAAAGGAAAAATGGGATTTGTACATGGGGTGCAAATTCGCTCTTATACAATAATCAACATAATTGAAAGTCAAGTCAATAAAATAACATTTAACAAGAAGTTGACTTAAATCTAATTTTAATTTTGAAAGACTAATTTTATTCTAAAGAAGACTCCTTTAGAAATTGTTTCCATATAGATAAGGGTCATCAATGTGGGTTGTCATATTATGATCTAGTGAGATATTGTCTAGTCCTAAGATTTCATTTTCAATTTAAAAACAAAGCTAATATTTGAGGCTTCAACCAAGGATAATTAGGATCTCTTGGGATTTGATATAATCTTCTCCATCTTGAACATTCAACTTCCAAGAAATTTCCTATGCCCATTAGATTTCTTTCAAGAAAAACAAAATGAGAAGACTTTTAATATATTTTGGTGCATGTTTTGGTGGGGGTTATTTTTATATTAAAAAGGTCATATACCTATGTCCCAATGTGAAATTGTAGTGTTTGTCTTAGAGTTAGGTTACTTAGATTGTTTTTATATTAATAATTAAATTACTTTTTTGATTTACTTAAAACCTATAATTTAATGTTATGCTATCATTGTTTAAGGATTTTGAATGGTTATTGGTTTTGGAGTCTTAGTTTTAAATAAATAAATTAATTAGATTTACTATCATATTTAGAAGTTGTATTTTGTTATTCTATATTTTTTAGCATGTATAAAATGTATGGTTGGATTAGTGAGATGTTTATAACAAGTATACAATATGGAGTCAAACTTTATTAGATTAATTCTTAATAAATTATGAATAATTATTAAATTTATAGTTTTATACAATCTATAAGTATAAATAATTTGATGATAGAAACTTTATACATATAAAAATATGATAAATGTGTGATTATTTTTCTTTTCAATCTATAGATTTTTTATGTGTTTGGCTATATAATTGAGTTGATTCACTTATAATGTAACGATAAAAATTTAGTACATCAAAGAAATATTTCTAAGACATCAAGCTACCATTCTACATAACTCTCATGAAAATAAGAATATTATTTTATTTTAACTAAATATTATGTGTACTCTATCTTGAATTACTAGTTAGTTTTTAATTATATACTTATAATTTAAAATAAAAGAATACCTTGTAACATAGAATAGATAGGTTAATTAATGAAATAAAATATATTTTTATATTAAGAAAAATTTACAAATATGGAACTCATATGAGAAACTGACTAAGACAACTTGTGTGAGAATTAAGATGAGAATAACATATACCTTCTTTCAAGAATTAACATTAGATTAATACTTGGCTCATATTGTATAATCACACTAGAAACCAACAATGGAAGATTGGGAGTCTCAACTAAGAGATGACATAATTAAGTGTCATAATTATGACACTTAATTATGTCATTGGTCTCAATATTATAGATTCTAGAAAAACTAAGAGATGAACTTGGAAAGACTAGTGCATATTCCTTTGATAGAGTAGCTTCCATTCTTTCCCACATGTGGGAAGAAGTACATGGTGAGGCTCCCTTTAAAAAAATATAGGATGTTGTGTCCAAAGAAATGATAAAAAACCACTTGTTTTCCATTCTATCAAAATCAACGTAAGGTGAGGGGATACTAGGTCACTAGATGTGTGGATCGTGCTATGGCCTTATTGATCTACCTGCGATTTCTCATAGCACATGGTCAATATCCAAACAATGACCAAATTCCATTATATTTTGTTTAGCAATTGTATGTTGAGGTCCATTTGGGCCTCAAAGTCAACTTCCTGGACTTTCCAGCATATGCTGGTCAAGGACATAGTAAGATTGTTGATAGGCCCACCTATTGTCGAGTAGATAGACCAACCTCATTATAAAGGATATTGGTTGGAAATAGGTCTCCTGCTCTCACCCCAAATTTGGCCCCCTTAGCAGATGAGGTTGTTGTTGCTTCCCAAAAAGAAGCAATTGAAATTGTAGGTGACATTGCAGTTGCCACTAGGGTATGTGCAGGATCATGATGGGCCAAAAAGTGACAATATGATGGGTATGTGTAGGGTATGTGGCTGATGACTTTTTCTTACCCAAAATTGATGAAACAAAAAGGGTATTTAAATGAGATTCTCAACTTTCCACCAATATAAATTATTCTTTACTTTGAATTTAATAAATAATTATTATTCATTTTCTATTTGAATTATGACTAAAGTCATGATTAATAGGCTGATCAAAAAATATCTATAGCTTTCAAACGGTATCACATTTTTTGAATCTGAAACATGCGTCACATTCTATGCTTCACATACTATAGGATTAAAAATATATATATTAAAATTCATGAAGTTTTGACCAAGTTAAGGTGGTCAGACATACGAGTTTTTATATTTTTTAAAAGTTGTAATAAAAAATTCATAATTAATTATTTACTTGGAAAAAAATTACAAAAAATAGGCATCACATCAGGACATGAGTCCTCTACTTATATCTAAAATCTTATAAAAAAAATATTATCATTTTATTGTGGTTAGGGTGGTCAGACAGACACCTACTTATTTTTTCCCTGAAATTTAAGTACTACTGCATTGAAATTTCAAATTTTCAACAAATAGATTTTTTTTTAAAATAAACCTAGTAGTTTAGAAACTACATTCAATTTGCTACAGATTTTATTCTTACATATTTTAAAAATAATATAGATAACTTATTCAAATTTTTACGTCAAGTTTCCTAAATTTGATTTTTCTAATTTTTTTCCCACTTAAGGGATTGTTTTTTCCATGATGATCCTGCATATACCCACCACTAGGATATCTAATGATCTTGTAGGTTAGTATTTAATGTCTAGATGTTCATGATCCACACCATTTCCATCATAGTGGATCAATATGGATCCTTATATAGTGGTTGGCATCCCTACTCCCACACAGCTTGACAATCTTTCAGGAGATATGGCATGCAAGACTCTACATTGTTTGGCTAAGCACCTCTTGGAGGCATATGCCTTCATCACATTAGACTATGTGCTTAGTATACAGGAGTTCAGAGATATTTTTGCACATGGAGATCGTCCACATCCAAGATCTCATCACTCTCAGCCCAACACTAGTGCACGTCAAGATCCACCTATAGATCATTCAACTACTGCATAGAATATGGGTTTTACTGAGATGTTGATTGGTCTCATTTCATCATCATCAATGCCCTCTCACCTACATAGTCTTCTTCACTTATCATTTGTGGCACAACATGGGATGAACCAGACGGATGTAGATGTTGACTCATCACTTGATCGTTTGGTTGATATGGTGGAGATGACCATTGTAGAGGACCTAGGTCATCTGATATCAAATGATGTGCATGTATGTCTGCATGTGCATGTTTCAATTCTTTTTTAAATTATTTTTTAAATTTTTATTTTAACTAGATATTCATGTACTGATATATATGTATATATATTGTAGGTGTACATATCTCATGTCACTCTTAGCCTTGCTCCAGATCGTGTACATTAACATGACTCTATGGATGACTATCCTACCAGTGGACATGTGAGTTTTAAATTTTTATATATGTAACGTGTATATGTACATGCATATGTATGCATAGATCTAGATAGATATTTAAAAATACAAGTACACTCTTAAAAATAACTTTCATAAGATTTATTTAATATATTATATGTATTTAACACATTGTGTACACAATTTTATTTGCAGGGCTCAACACATCCATTAGAGCAAGGTTCTCATTTATATGGTTGTTCAACTAGGAGTCAATATTCATATTAGGACCTGCACTAAATTTATGATCTTTAGTACATGTATTTTCTTATACAATGATCTCTAGTATTTGACATTTGATGATCTCTAACTTACATTTACTTATATGATATACATTTGATTTATAACATACATTTTCTTATTTGATGACCTCTTTGCTTATAACATGTTATGTTTATACATTGAATCTATTTACATGTATGTATCTATTTTCTTATGTTTACATGTTTATATGATATACATGCTTTTCTCTAGTAGACTTTTAGGAGAAAACTATTTCATTTTAGCCAAAAATCAATAATGCACATTGAAATAAGTTTTGTTGACATTGAAACCACAAATAAAGACCATCAAAATGGTCCCAAATGTTATTATAGAATCCCCTATAGTTGTTAAATTTTATGTTAGTTCATTTGATCACAACATCCCATTTGATCCTATATTCCCAAAAATAAGGAAATGAATGCCACTTTATAATTAAGTTCATTTGTGTCGATCACAATAAATATTTTGCACACACACCCCTTGAATTTTATAGTAAGCAATAAAAACATATAAAATAAATTACTCCCAAGCAAGCAAACTAATGATACTTTATAAATGAGTGTATTTACAAGCCTATTTATTAATGCAGATGTTCTTCTAGTTTTAAAATTTGATAAAAATGATCAAATTAAAATATTGATACAAAATAAGAACAAATAAAGTGCATCACTTTGTGGTACATAAAACTCATATTTTCTAAAAATGATGTAAGAAAGATGAACCGTTGAGGAGTTGAGAACAAAATGTAATTATAAAGAAGAGGTAGGAACATTCCTTTTATAATTATATCATCCTTCAAACACTTTCTCTCTAAGTTATAAAATTTTATGTTAAAATTATTTCATAAATAATCTCTTAATTTACACCATTATTTAACATGATCATGCTTTCCTACAACTGGATATAAAATTATAGATTTTTAAAGAAATTCAATGCATAATTTGCTAGTTTCAACTTAGGATATAGGAAAATTTTATTCTTTGAAACATTAAGAAAATTCAATTCAAATTATACCTCTATGTGCTCAAATCATTGTTCTACCCTCTCTACATCTCCTACAAATGAAAATATCTCAACTATTGATTTAGAACAATTAAGGTGTGTTTGGTTAACTAGAATGACCATGGAAATTTTCCTCTACTATATATTGGGTTGTTCCCTTACTCTACAATGATCATAACTTATCTAAGAGAAACTTTATTAAACACTATGCTATCTCATTGGTTGAGATAATCTTGCACCTTTGGTATCAAACTTGAGGAATATTATCTTTTTGACAAGGAACAAAATTCTAAAATTACTCTATGTTGCATACCTATACATTAAATAACAAACTCCACAATGAAATAACTTGTTTGATTACCACTTGATTCATTTAAACTAGTATAGTTATTCCATACACTAGAATTCCTTTTAATTTTAATTTTTTACCATATGCATATAAATACAAGCTTATTTTTCATTATCCCATATCAAATTGCAAGATTAATTCGCATTTATATCACTTGGAGTGCAGATTTTGGAGAAGATATTTTTACAAATTTATCAAGGAGGGAAATATTGGAGAAGACAACTTTTCATTTTTATTGAAATCAAGGAAAATTTTGGAGGAGAATTTAACTAAGTTGGTAGGGGTTTTGTTTTGATTCATCTTTAATTTGAAGAAGAAAATGGGACAACAAAGAAAAAGAAAAAATGTGTCTCAGTGAAAATTATCAAAAGAAGAAGAACAAAAGAGGCATGAACAAAACTTGGAAAATTATCATAGAAAGAAACAAGGTACATGCTTGTTTCTTCTCTTTCTCTCTCTCAAGTGTTTGTTTAGGACTTTTCTTAACAACTCAATTTTTTTTCCTTATAAATATATTTCCAATTATGAAAACCATGTTAGATTTAACTTGGAAACTTTAATAATAAAAAATAGTCATCTTGCATAGAAATTACCTAAATTCCTTATCATCTATTTTGAATTTCTTTTGTTCCATGGAATTCTTAATTTCAAGAATATTTGATTTTATTTGGTTCAACTCCACTTAAATAGCTCATAATCTCTCACTTTCTTTTCTTGCATGTAAATTCAAACAACAAGTAGGAAATTCTCAAGTTGAAGTCAAGCTGAATCTAGATATTGGATCAAATGAATCCACTGAAGAACACATGGACCTTGAAGATAGGGAGGAGACCCAAGTTCAAACAATGCTTGTTGGAGAGGGGTCATGATCACTTCCTTCTATTGGTATGGATGAGCATATAAAACTAGCTAAAACTTCTCTCACAAGTTTATAGCATCATGTCTTATCACTTTGTTTGCTTGCATACACAAACTTCACTTATATAGCATCATCTCTCACTTTCTTTGCAAAATATTTTGTGACATGCAAAAAGGGCTCAACAAGTAGGAAGTTATGATGCTAAAGTCAATCCAAATCTAGATATTGGATCAAATGAATCTACTGAAGAACACATGGACCTTGAAGATAGGGAGGAGGCCCAAGTTCAAATAATGCATGTTGGAGAGGGATCAGGATCACTTCCTTCTACTGGTGTGGATGATCATATAAAACTAGCTAAAAAGGTGAGGAAACAAATTTCTTATAGAAATTTAAATCATTTACTTAAAATGGATATGGAGAAACTAAAATGTTATGTCAAAAAACCTGCAAATAAGAGAAAGAGATCAATGACTAAATCTATAAATGGAATAATCAATGATCATTTCAATCATCTTGAAACACTTGAAAAAACCTAATAATTATCATGTTTACTTCATAATGAGCTAAAAGAGTCATTACAATTGTTAGGTGTACATTCAACATCAAATAAGAAGAAACACATGGCATTACAAAAGGATATTGTTCAAAATGTTAAAAAGGGTTTAGATTCCATTGGGAAAGGATCTCAATCAGTGGATAAGGCCATTACAAGAAGGGTGATGTTGAAATTTATTATAAATCAAGATATAGCAAGAAAAAGAAAAATGTCTGCACTTTCGGCTGAAATTGGTTATAGTAGAACCACAATAATAAAATATGAGAAAAAGAGAAAGCTTTTGGATGATAGTTCAAAAGGTAATTGGGAAATTATGTGTAGAGCTCCCCATTTTGACAGGATTGAAGATGTTGTTAGGAACTTGATCTCAAGTTTTTTGGCATGATCAGACTAGTCCATCATCAAATACTAGATATGTTATGAGACACAAGATTGGGCCTAGTATTTATGAAAATCATATCAAACATTGGCTAGAAATTAAAAAAATTGAGATGCATATTAACTTTTGTAATATATATCCTCATATAAGTATTGGGAAAACAATGTTTGAAAGGTTAAAGCCATATTATCTGAAGATAAACAAGTTTTTTGAAACTTGTTGTCATTATCATATTGAATTTGATCTCTACTATCAAGTGTTTCAAAAGATGAGAGAAGAAAGTTGTGGTTTTCAAAATGCACCCTCTAAACAGGCTAGTTTGTTCATAAAGGCTATGCTATGTGATCATAAAAATGGACCTCAAATAAACTACATAAAAGGAATTTATCAAACATGTGGAAATTTGGCTAAATTTCCTTCAAGAAATGAAGATACTAACCTAACAAAGACAATAAATTGCAAGAGGTATTATTTTTATAGAGTTTTTTTTTTTTCATTTGATTAGATTGTTATTTGAATTCTCTAATGTAATGTTTCATTTATTGTGTGGTTTATTACTTATTCACATATTTTACCCACATAGGTACAAGTATGTAAAGTTTCAAACAAATTTTGGGAAAGAATCTACAAGGTTGAACTATGTAGAAGAGGATATTCCTATTGGAAAATTTATGGAATATTTTCAAAAATTGATATAATCACACAAACAACATTCCTTTTTTGCTAAGTAGCAAGCACAACAATTTCAAACATTGAGAGATATTTTCCCACTTGGAATAGTTCTATCTATAGTTGACTTTGTAGAATATTACTCCTATGTACATCAAAAGGAGATTCAATCATAATATTAATCTTCAAAGTAGATCACTATTATTCGGGTTCATGTGTGTTATCGACATGCACAATCAGAATTGGATGGTGTTGAGAGTACAAATGAAGAATGATCCATTAAGAAAGAATATCACTTTTATATTAGTGATGATAAAGAGTATGGCACGATTTTTGTACAACATTTCTTTACAATCTTCTTTGAGAATTTGAGAAGCAAGGGTGTAAAATTTGAAAAGAATTTTTTATGGTTAGATGGATGTGTGGCACAATTCAAATCTTCATGGCCATTTTATGCACTTTGTAGATATCATAAAATCTACAAAATACCACATGTTTGGAGTTTTTTTGAGAGTGGGCATGGAAAGGGTGAGCATGATGGAGCATGAGCTTGCATCAAATGAGTTATTTAGAAGATCATATAGACAATGCACATGATGTTGTTGAATGGTGTAAAAAACACTTTGCATCAAATGTGGTCTACACATCTTCAAGAATAAACCGACACATTCCACATAGAGTGTTTTGGGAGATTTCGGGTATGTATAAATTACATTTTCAAAAATTTGAATTTATTTAAATTTAAAATTTATATATATATACATGTTTGTTCACATAAGTTTGTTGTTGTACATATATCTAGGTGTGGACAGAAGATCACTGCATGGATGCAAGAGGGTAGACAAAACAAGATATTTGCATTGTGTTATGAGTTCAGATAGTCCTCATGGTTGGACATTATACACAAGGGATTACTCTTTTTTTGTACTAAGTGCATTGCGGGAAACTCTGATCATACATGCAACAACCAAGAACTTGGATATGTTGGTAAATGGGATATGGTGCCAATAGTTGTTTCAAAAACATACATTGAAAATGAGGAAGAAAGATTTGAAGACACTCCTTTGATTTCAATTGATTATGACCATATTTCAAGACTGGTTAGAAAAAGGTACATGTGTAAGTTTTCAATAATTTAAATATTATATATATAGTTAATGATCTTTAAAGTCTAGAGACATTTCTAATTTTTTAATAATTTTTTTGTGTAAATTTGGTGTACAGGAGATGTTTTGCAGTCATAGTAGAGCCTGGAAACATAGAAGGTGTTAGCTATTATTTATTGCGTTGCACAAAAGAGAGGAATAAGCTAACACAACCTGAAACAAGTGATGGAATGTTATTTCCCACAGGTGAGTTTGAATTTAAAATTATATATACATTGTGTTCACATGTGCACATTACATTATAAACATTAAATATATATTGTACAAACCTTGAGCACAAAAATGTTGTACACGTTCACATGTCTTACCTCAAGTTCATGTTTACCATGCAAGTTGTGTTGTAGTGCAAGTGATATATCTAAAACAAGTAAAGTTGTTTAACATGGGATTCATTTTGTTGGATATCAACTTGATAATAAGGTATATCAATATAGTCACTTAATAATTGCCACTGCCCTACATCTTCATGTAGTTCCACATGCATGTGGCCAAAAATAATGGAGACTAGATAGTGATGACCATCAAAAAAATTTACATGTTATTGAAGAGCGGGCTGAACTAGAATGTTTGAGTTAGATTATATCCATTATTTTCAAGTTCACTTGTAACCCTATACATGTTCAAGTGAGAACTTATTGTAACTTGTACGTAGTGGTAAATCATTTTTCGTAAATTCCAATTATATGTACATATTTGTTCCATGGAAGTCTTAAGTTCAAGAATCTTTGATTTCATTTGAAAGTTCAAAGTTACACTTATAGCATCATCTCTCACTTTGTTTGCTTGCATGTAAACCCATATATATTCTTTCAATACTTATTTGAAACCTAGTGATTTTTTTTAAAATCATTTTTCCTAAATTACAATTATATACAACTTATATTTGTTCCATGGTATTCTTAAGTTCAATAATCTTATATAAAATTATATACAACTTATATCTGTTCCATGGGAAATTATGTGTTTTAAAATTAAGTATTATCTAATTATAAAAAAATTTCACACATATTTAAAACATAAATCAATGCAAATAAAAAAATAAAGTTTCCATCAATTTAATTCACAAAAAATACTGCAAATGGAAATAGAATGTTTCCATCTAGTTTCCAAATCAATATTTATATGACTTCTATATGGATCCCTCTTTCCCCTCTACCCTCTATCTCTCTCCCTCTCCCCCTCTCTCTCTAAAGTCCCTCCCTCCTACTCCCTCTCCCTCTCTCCTATAACCTTAACTGTTAAACCCTAAACCCTTGTACCCTCTACCCTCTATCTTTCTCTCACTCTCTCCCTCTCTCTCTCTCAAGTCTCTCCATCCTACCTACTCTCCCTCTCTCAAGTCTCTCTCCCACTCCCTTAAACCCTCTAGCATCTACTCTTAACCCTATATCCTCTATCTCTCTCCCTCTCCCCCCTCTCTCTCTCAAATATCTCCCTCCTACCCTCTCCCTCTTTGAGGTCTCTCTCTCACTCACTCACTCCTATCTCGAGCTCCATTCTACCCTCTACCCTTAACCCTTAAACCCTAAATGGGTCTTAAACCCTCTACCCTATATCTCTCTCCCACACCCTCCCTCCCTCTCTCTCAAGTATCTCCCTCCTACCCCCTCTCTCTCTCTCTCTCCCTAAGCTACCCTTAAACCCTAAACCCTTGTCCCTCTACCCTCTATCTCTCTCCCACTCCCTCCCTCCCTCTCTCTCTCAAGTCCCTCCCTCCTACCCACTCTCCCTCTCTCAAGTCTCTCTATCACTCACTCAGTCCTTCTATCTCTATATCCCCTCTACCCTCTAACGTTAAGCCTTAAAGCCTTAAGCCCTCTCTCTCTCACTCAGTTCTATCTCTAGATCCCCTCTACCCTAGACCCTTAAACCCTCTCTCACTCACTCCTTCTATCTCTAGATCTCCTCTACCCTCTACCCTTAAATCCTCTCTTTCTCTCACTCACTCCTATCTCTAGATCCCCTCTACCCTCTACCCTTAAGCCTTAAACCCTTAAACCCTCTCTCTCTCTCACTCCTTCTATCTCTAGATCCCCTCTACCCTCTACCCTTAATATTTAAACTCTTAAACCATCTCTCTCTCTCACTCCTTTTATCTCTAGATCCCCTCTACCCTCTACCCTTAAACCCTCTCTCTCTCTCTCTCTCTCACTCACTCACTCAATCCTATCTCTAGATCCCCTCTACCCTCTACCCTTAAGCCTTAAACCCTTAAACCCTCTCTCTCTCTCTCACTCCTTCTATCTCTAGATCTCCTCTACCCTCTACCCTTAAGCCTTAAATCCTTAAACCCTCTCTCTCTCACTCAATCACTACTTTTGTCTCAAGCTCCCCTCTAGCCTTAAACCCTTAAACCATCTCTCTTTCACTCACTCACTCCTATCTCGAGCTCCCCTCTACCCTTAAACCCTAAACCCTTAAACCCTCTACCCTCTACTCTTAACCCTATACTATTTATCTCTCTCCCACTCCATCCCTATCTCTTTCTCAAGTTTCTCTCTCCTACCCCCAAGCTCCTTCTCTCTCTCTCACTCCCTCTATCTCTCTCCCCTCTACCCTTTATCTCTCTCCCACTCTTTCCCTCTCTCTCAAGTATCTCCCTCCTACCCTCTCCCTCTCTCAGGTCTCTCTCTTTCACTCACTCACTCCTATCTCGAGCTCCTCTCTACCCTCTACCCTTAACCCTTAAACCCTAAATGGGTCTTAAACCCTCTACCCTCTATCTCTCTCCCACTCCCTCCCTCTCTCTCTCTCAAGTCTCTTCCTCCTACCCCCTCTCCCTCTCTCCCATCTACCCTTAACCCTTAAAACCCTAAGCCCATGTACCCTCTACCCTTTATCTCTCTCCCACTCCCCCCTCTCTCAAGTCCCTCCCTCCTACCCCCTATCCCTCTCTCCCCTCTACCCTTAACCCTTAAACCCTAAACCCTTGTACCCTCTACCCTCTATATCTCTCCCACTCCCTCCCTTTCTCGCTCTCAAGTCTCTCCTTGCTACCCACTCTCCCTCTCTCAAGTATCTCTCTCTCTCACTCACTCCTATCTCTATATCCCCTCTACCGTCTACCCTTAACCTTAGACCTTAAAAATATTGGAAACAAACAATACTAAGAGGGGGGATGAATCAGTGTTGTAAAAAAATTCAATATTATTATTCTATCTTTTAACTTAACCATTCAACAAAAGAAACATACATCAATAGAAAGAAAATAATCACAACACCATAACACCATAATTTTTACGTGGAAACCCTATTAGGGGAAAAACCATGGTGGATGGCCAATCTACAATATAATATGAGTATACCCAAAATGAAAAGTACAAAATAAGAATGCACTTGCATTCAAGCTCGCTACCTAGAGCTCACTGCTCAAAATGGATGGGCTCACTGCCCTACAATGATTTGGAATAGATCCAAAAGAGTGAACTAATGAAATAACATCTATAATGCCTGATTACAATTCTGGTTAAGCTCTGATGACAATCTTCTGTCCTTTTGACTGATTCAACAATTATTCTTTGCTCTACACAAGTCGCATTGCAAAAATATTAATGCATAAGTGAAACTGTGCATAATCTCCTAATCACCCTTCTGATGTTCGCTACTCACTACTATACTTCTTACACATGCACCATGAATTACCGATCTCATATATATATATATATATCCACCAACAAGATTTCATTTCTATACGTTGGCTTCAAAAAAAACATAATATTCTTCTACATGTCGGCTTGAACCACCTATTAAAATTAATGCGTACCCACACAAGTCAGCTAGACTATAGCTGGGACCCAAAACAAAATTCCCAACACAAGCAGTAATTAAAACAATTACTCCTTATGCATCTGCAACATGCCACATTCACTGAGTCAACCATAAACAAAAATATCCTTCCGAACCTCCTAACTCGTATCTAGATTAATGTAACACTACATAACTCAATAATAAGATTTGATATGTGCAAAACAAGCTATCCCTAGGATCTACAACTCAAAAAGAGGATCTGGTGAAGTAGACATATTAACTGACTAACTAGATACCTCGTTCTTCAAGTATTTTGTCAGTAACACACAATACTTCACTTTATCTGTTGGTATGACTCGATACTAATCTGTAGACCATGGAAATGACTTTAGTTGCCATGAATGACAACACTGGAAGCCATATTCCAACAATCTCCCCCTTTGGAATTGATGGAAACACTTAGTGAAAAATGACTAAGTGTCAAGACTAGTAAGTACACTACCAAAATTCAAAATACTGCTTCCCCTAAGAATCTCAAGAAATTTTTCACTGCACTCTCTCCCCCTTTGACATCAATGACAAAATTGGGGAATCCAAAATTGCAAAACTATTGAGATTTACAAAAAATTGAAGAATTCTTTAAATTCATTCTTTAGTCCACTTAATTTTGATTCCCAGACACTTCTCAAACTCTCCAAAATGGTTATATGACCACATAGTAGATATGACAAAGTTTTTGCTGCTTCGAGACTTACCGGATGAGGAGCAGCCATAACATCTTTAGCTTCTTTCAGAGCATTCAACATTATCTCAATATTTGGACTTATTAGTCCCCTGAGTTCACATGCTCTCCCAATAATCCTCTCATTTTCAAGTTTCAGACTCTTTATTTGGTTTATCAAAGACATTACCTAACTGTCCTATTTACCAACATTACCAGCTAGTGGGTCAAAAGTATTGGAGATAGTGACCAACTATTGTTCAATGTCTTTCACCTTCTCATTTTCTTCAGTAAATTTTGATAAGACCAAATAGGAATTATACACTTTTCCTCGTTCAGATATGGAGTCTTGAATTTTTTTCATGCAAGTGCCTAACAGAGCTTTGTCTTTGGGAATCAATTCATTCAGGCTACCAACTCTCTTTTCCTTGAACTCCTTTTTCATATTAACCAAAAAATATTTCTCAAAAGATTCAAAATGAGAATTTACAAAATTTATTAGCTTCTTCAACTCATCAAACGAGGAACTTGATGGGTCCATAACATAAGTAGGCATCAATTTGTATAAAACTTCAGATGCAAGGTTTAGCAGTTCAATTTCCTCTATGTGAGATTTCAGTATCCTCCCATTTACTTTGACTTGATAAATTTTAGCAACCTTCATCATCTGAATTGGAGACGGAGTAGATAGGTTAATTGATCTTTCATCCAAATCGAGATCTAACTCTTCTTGTTGCTCCAATAATGATCTCTTCACTTCCTCTATTCTAATGTATTGATCCTTTTCTTTTTCAACCTTGGATTCTGATTCAAAATTGACTTTAGGCATTTCAACTTCTTCAATATGCACCTCCTTTTCCTCAGCTAACATTTCATTAGGGGCCATAGTTACCATAGATGTCTTTGTATTTTCCACATTAGGAGAAGTTAGAATATCTTCAAATTCTGGAGAATCAGATACATTTATGTTCTCCTCATTCACATTCTCCTCTTCATTTTCATTTACCTCCACATTCACTTCCTCATCTCTTAGAACATTTCCAGTATTGATTTTCTCAATGTTAATCTTGTCCCTTGATAGATCTCTTCTAGAATTCTTTTAGTTTCACTGACAATAGCATCAGTTTAACCAATCATAAGTTTATTTACCCTTGTCTTTCTCTTAAAATCCTTTCTAGCTTTTTCAAGGAATAAATCCATTTCTTCAATTATCATTTCCAGGCACAAATCGACAAGAACTCTCTTCCTCATATTTTCTTGTTCTGATCTAGCACTCAACCTCCTAGACTCCAAAGCATCATATAGACTTGTAGGCAAACCAAACATGATTTCAACAAGTAATTTATTAAAAAAAATCATGTGCTTTATTGTAGTTGCTTCAAGAATTCTCTTACCAGATTCATCAAAGGTCTCATACCAATCACAGAGTGGCTTGAGATTTCCATTTTTCACCACTGCATTCTCAACTTCCTTAATATTCATACTGGGCTTGTCAACTTTTTCATTTTCTTTTGCTTCTCCTTTTCCAAAATATTTTCTCTTATTCAATTTGATAGCCTATGTTCCAATAGCCTTTATCTCTCTCACTATTTCTTTTGAATCAGTTTCTTCCTCTTCATCTACCAACAAATCTTTGTAAGATCTTGTGCTTTTATTCTTCTTCCTTTTTCTGGAAGTCTTGGCTTGATTTGAATGATCTACAGGGGAACTCTTGGTAGATCTAGTGTGAGCAAGAGATGTTCCCATATTAGTTGATTCTACCTTTTCTTTCTCTTTAGCTGCTTCAGCTTCATCTCTTTTCCTTCTTATTTCTCTCAATTTTTAAGACCCATAATATTTGCAAAGACCTCTACTTATATCCTTACTCTTCTTGCTATCATGGGCTTCTTTAGATCAATATGTACCTACATACTTTTCTCTGCATAAGTACCAAACCTTTCTTCTCCCCAATCCAGCGGTGAATTCAACAAATTTTCTGCATACATCTTTAGGATGTTCTCATCTACTTCATAACCCATAAGCATGATCCAAACAGTTCTAGGATTAGCAGCTTCCATATGACACTGGTCAATGTCAACCATGAAGCAAATAGTGTCTTTTTATTATTCCACTATTGAGGCAGGAATTCTCTCTCTGGTGTTCATATTCTAAAAACTTTTAAAGTATCCCCATAGAATTGTATTGTGGGTCTGTCGATCACTCAGTCCACATAACATATTTCATATCTGAATAGCTACTAGCTCATCATTATGCCATTGAACTTTACCAAATCCAGGAACCTCACTCGAGAAGTAGAAGAATAGACAGATCAACATGTTACAAAATTTGAATACATTCTTCTTATCCTTCTTGATTTTTCTCAGATTAGATCTAATAGTTGACTCCTAAGAAACTCATATAAGTCATAGTCTGCATTATGTTTAACCATCTCATATGTTGCATAAATAGTTGTTTCGGATACAAAATTCTCTCAGCTTGAGTGATAAATCTTATAGTCGATAACGATTAATGAAAATTTTACATCCACTGTGGCAATATTGTCTATTGGCATTTCTCTTCTATCCCATTGAGAACTTGTTGCATTAAAGTAACCTTATTGTTCTTCATAGACTTCAAAACTAGAAGTCTACTGGAGGAATTTAGACCTGTAACTGCACATATAGCTTCTTTCATGATTTTTTAATGGCACATCCAACCATATGAATTCATCATGGACATGGCTTAACATATATCAAACCCATTCATCTTCTTCAAATATGGGAAATTTCACAAATTGCGTAAATTTCTCATCTTCTAGGGTTTTAAATTCTAGTTTCACAGTAAAATCTTCTTCAGTTATGTGATGAGAATACAAATCCAATAACTAAGAGCTTCCCAAATCTTCAATATTTGCATGCACATAAGCCCTAATATCCTCAATATGCAAGACTCTGTATGACACTGACAAAAATGAACCCAAGGGCTTTGTATCTACAGACTTATACAGATGCCATTTAAATTTTAGACGTGGCCTATCCTTAACTTTGACTAGAAAAGGAGTAGATATGATTGCAATCATAGAAATTTATAGGTTTTTCAATAAATACCTTTTGGGGATGAAACAAAATTTGATTGCAGATTCTCCTTTATGCTTGAATCTCTCCACAATTTGATAATGATCACTTCTAAGCTCTCCAAACCGCTTTTCTCCAAATACAATATGACAAATGAGGGTTGAAACCATTCTTTTTATTTTCCATAAACCTAACTCCTTTATTTTTCAATAAATGCCCTTACCCTAACCCATCCAGTTTGTTGTCTTTCATGTTTTGGGATAGATGATTCTTATGTGGATCTTCAATATTCTTCACTAATTCCTTTGATTCATTTCACAACATCTGAAAAGTTTCAATTCTTCTACTAGACTCATGCCAATTCCAATACCAATCAAGCTTGTAGGGGGTATAGGAGTTTTTCTTGACAACTCCCCCTATGCCAGAGACCTAAAATTAATTCCCTGAGGTATTACTAGAAGTTTCTTTTGGTGTGGGTCCATTTCCTTCTATAGAGGGATTCTTCTTCACCCATTTCTTCTACATTTTCTTCCTAATCACATAAGTAGTGATTTTTCCTTTCCCTTTAACATCCTATTGCATGTTTTGTTTTACTAGACCTCTTATATTCCAATAGAATCTATAAATGTGGCCAAATTTGTTGCGGTTGTAGCACACAACACTTCTCTATCTAGGCCAATTGTTCCACTAGCTTTGATTTTATCTACATTGATTAGCTATATGTCCAAGTTTATTGCATGCATAGCATCTAACATCTCTATGAAGTTTATTCATCATAATTCTGCATTCTCTGGACTTATGACCATACATATAGCAATTAAAACACTGACTTGAGAATGATTGTCTACTTGTGTTCACCCTACTCCTACACTGAGAAGCCATATGACCAATTTTTTTGTAAACATAACAATAGCCATTAAATCTTTGATCATTAGGTTGCCTTACCGGATTTATTCTTGCTCCATTCATCTGATTTCCTTGTCTGAATCTTCCTTGTCCAAAATTTCTTTTTCCAAATTTCCTTTCTTTTGATCTATAACTTTCTCCTTCTTCATATCCAAGACCTCATATGTCACCATCAGTTCTCTGTCCTTTGATCATTTCATCAAGTTTGGATGAGCTTTCTTTAAATTAATTCTTATACTCATTTGCGGTAGCAAGTTCACCTCTAAGATCATCAAGCTAATTTTCAAGCACTTCTTCATTATTCTTCACTAGTAGAATTTGGAAAATAAATGACTACGTGACTAACACTAGTAGAATTTGACAAATAAATGACAAATTTGGTCATTTATAAGTGACTAATTTGGTCATCGGGTAAAACCACAACTAAATGACTAAATAAATGACTAATATTAGGCAAATAAAAATGACTAAATAAATGTTCTCATTAATTATTAAAATCTTGGCCATAATTGTCATTTTAATAAACATACTCTAAAACCTTCGTCAAGACCTTATTTTCAATCGTAGCCTGCCATAATTAATAATAAAATATTACGAATAAAATTATAAATTAATATTTTTTGTGGAATAATTTTTTTGTTTTGTGGTGTCATCATTATATGAGCACCAAAGTTTCTTCTAAATTGAATACCCAACTCCTCAAAGGGCCCAACTATGTAGTGTGGAAGAAAAATATGCATACAATTCTCAAATATATACTAAGCTACTTATAAGTTTACATACTCTACATTTATTGGAGGAAAATAATGATATTACAAATAGTTTACAAGTATTATTATATAAATTAGTTAAATTATAATAGAAGAGATAAAGATGGAGGTACAAAAAATAAAGAGATAGAGACAAAGAAATATAGAGGTAGAGAGATAAAGAGGAATAGAGATATAGATGGAGAGAAAGATTGAAAGAGAAAGGAATAGAAAAAAAAGAGATAATACAAGAGAGATAGAAATATAAGAGATAGAAAGGGAAAGAGAGCTATATAAAATAAAATAAAACTAACTTTTGATTACTTGTTTCATGACAAAAATCCAAGAATGGTATGTATCCTTGGGGAGTTATGATCAAGGTAGCACGACATTTGATATATAAAAAAAAAATTATAGATACAAATTGGATCTTCTAGTCCATTTATATTCTACCTAACTTAATACTTATTGGAAAAGGAGCTATCCATAATTTGTAAATTTAAATTAATTTTTTAAAATATAAATTTGTAATATTTAATAGTATATGTCATACAAATATGTTGTATAATTTGAATAAGTATGTTTAATTATGAATTTTAATTTTTTTAAAATGATTTTTTACCCATATTAAAGAATATATTTCTTACATAAAATCATTTTCAAGAATACACTTCCAAAAATAAAAATCATCTCCTTTAAAATATCTAATGTGAGTTGAATGACTAAAATGAATTAAATGTAGGTGACATTTTTAATATAAAAGTTCAGTATGTAAATTAACTAAAATCAGATAGTAGAGACTAAAATTATGCATGTGTTAATAGAAGTGAGTTAGTTTTGGTTGTGTACCTTTAAATAGGGGACAAGTGAATTTTATCTATTACTTTTATAAGTTTGGGTTTTGGCACTGGCCTCACTACTGACCTTACTTCAAATTTGTTCACAAGTCTTGGCATTGGCTTTACAAACATTGAAAGCTTTCTTTGATCTAGCGAGGCTTTTGCATTGGATCTTTGAAGTAAGTGGTTTCTGCACACTTGTAGGACGTGGCATTATTCACTTTTGAAGCTCATCATTTCTAACTTCGCTAGAAATTATTGAAGGAGCCTTTTTATTATTACTCTGCACACCATTTGTCATTATTGCATTGCCCATACTATGTTGCAAAGAACCAAATAACATGCCTATCAAATCCAAATCATATCTTATTTCCTTTCTTGGATCAGATAATTGTATTGACTTTGCACTTGGTGTTTTTTTTTGTGTTCCCACCTTCAAAGGTAGTTGTTAAGGTGGCTTTACTACACCTTCAACATCCATCATAGAGTACATTTTCCTTTTGAATATTGCGGGTTTCTTCAATGATCTAGAATGTTTCAAAATTTTCTACTTTTGTTGGTCCTTATTTGTACCAAGAAAAGAAAATATCCTTTCGAACATTTATACAAACTTGCAAAAAAAAAAATTGAAATCTTCACAATACATTGAGACCTTTTTCACATATACAATATCATTTGATAAATACCCTACCATTTAATGAATGCAAAAAATAGACCCAAATTTTCTCTTAATGACCTTCCACACCTCTTCGATGTACCCATTGCACACCAAGGTGCAATTGCTAGTTTTATCTTAAACATATTTAAGTTATATTTTTTATTTTACATTATCTCAAATTAAGACAATAGAAATTAAACATATTTCAATTATTATTATTTTTTTAATTAATTTTCCCACACCTTTTCCATAAAATTAAAATAGATGTTTTTTCCCTTCTTTTCGATGGCTCAGAGTTAGCTCTCCCATCTATTGCTATCGCCGTGACATTGCACTCGGGATGCAATTTCTTTTGGCAGGAAGGCTTTCAATGGGTGTGGCAGGAAGCAATCATTGTATTGGCTTTTTAATGATTAGGATTTGTAGAAAATATTATTCCCTAGTTGTCATTTTCTTCAACCTATGGCTCTACAAGAAAATAGGTAATATTGTTAAAAACCCCAGATCTTTATGCAAAGATAAACTCGTTCTAAAACAGATTGTTGTGAATTAATAGTCTATTTTCAGTGTTTATCTCAATAGATTCGATCCAATTAGTGTTCTCAAAATAATTTTCCACCTATTGATGAAAAATATAAAGTTATTCCTAATTATTTCATTATATGGTGGTGTGATTGTGAATACACAAGCAATTCAGTTATGAGAATGTTGAATTTAAATAAGAACCTTCAAAATTTTCACATTTGTTTTCAAGTTTGTTTCTGATATCACAGTAGACAAGATGAAAAAGATCTTAAATTTTACATAAAAAATAGGTGAATGTAAAGATAGAGATACCAGGAATTCAAAAGGTTATGGGTTTTGTGTCTACCAGGTGAGCCTTTATGCTGATATTTTTGTAAATTCTAAAAAAAAATATTTGAAATGGAATTCTCAATACTCTGATACAAGCATCATTATTTCTTGTCATATTCAAGATGCTAATTACTTTTATCAAAAATATTAGGATCCATCTGTGATAGACATTGCATGTGCTTCCCTAAATTGGGAGATAAAACTTTGACTGTTTGTCGTGCTATAGCCAGATATAGCTATGCATGAGGATATAATACAATTGAATCTATATTATTTGTTTTTAATCTATACTTTTGGAAATCTAACTAAGGCCATCTTATTTCCTTCTCATAGCAGTGGTCAACCAAAACTAGACCAAGAGAATGTCTTAGCTCAGGCTCAACAACACATAACTTCACACTTAAGACTGGGGAATCATCTTTATAGTGAGAAAATAGATTTGGATTCCTTTTCTATTGTGATTCTATGTTTCTTATTCATGTATGGTAAGCAAAGCATTCTTTTGGTATATCTATAGAAGCTTGTACTTCAAGTTGGGGCTTTTGGACCTCCAGAAATACCTACAAAACTTGTATGCATGACACAGGTATGACTTGGATTTCCTTTAGCTATGGTATGTGAAATGGCCACATTGGTATTCTATTATTGTGTACCATCTTTTAACTTTTTAAATGACACTGCATGTTTCATCTGTGTAACATGGGACACAAGACAAGCACATGACAAACACCCTATTGTGTCCAACACATTTCTTAGTTTTCTTTGGGAAAGAAATATTAGTTGAAAATGGTAGTAAGAACATCCCTTAGTTGTTTCCATTAGTAGAGACCTAAGTCACAGGGTTCACTGAATTTAATCCACGAAGTTTGAAATTCATAGAACTTAAAAAAGCCCTAAAAAAATTTCAGTTTACCCACAAATTATTTCGGATAAAGGGCTAAGGTTTTTTGATTAATTAATTTTTATTTTCTTTTTTTATTTTTTCCCTTGAAAAAAAAAATTGCAACATATATTTCTTCTACTGTTATTTTGTGGGTATGCAAGTATTTTCTAAGATTGTGGACAATTGGTTTTTGAATGAGCTTGTAAAAGCTATGTCCAAGTTCGAGTCTCCTATGCACAACCTAAAAGAGTTGTCCTGAAATGGTGGATGTGTAATCTTAATACATACTAGCAAAGCAATTAGTAGGTTTACAAAAAAAAACATAAATATATTTTTCACTATTTCTCATATGGGTCTGATCTTGATGCAGAGTACAAAGGAAGACAATTCACTTTCTCAATATGATCTATCAAAACTTGAAACATTCTTGTCTTATTCATTCACCTTTTCCTTCACAATCAATTGATTCAAATATTCAAAATTGCAAAATTAGAGTTTCCCAACCCCCAATGGCCTTCAGGACACATTGGTAAGCATCAATTTATCAAAAACAAACAATTACAACCTCAGCCCTTTCGTATTTCATCAATTGGTTATGACTGTCCATACTGTGCAACTATAATGCCTATAAGCCACCAAACTACAATTTTTTATTTCCAAGACAAAAATATCTACTTGAGCAATTGGAATGGATTTGGTAGGCTTGAATTAACATGAATAAACTCATTTTATGCCCAGGTGTACACAAACTTCTTATTCTAATTTCACTTCCTTCCCTAACTATTTGTAAAGCTTGTAGGTTTGTACATGAGACTATCAAAAAATTTCTTTTTACTCATGCACGGAATGAAAATAAATCACATATTTAGACATCCATTAAACCTATTTAAAACACATCACACATTGGATGAAGGTTCTTTGTAATATGTTAATCAAAACTTGTTGTTTCAGACTGTAATAGGCTTAATTAGGCGTTGGATACAATAGGGGTTTATTGGTTCTTTGACCTCCAAACATAATTTCAACCTACCAACAGTTCAAATCTCTTTAATTTGATGAGCTCAAGCTTATGAGTCTATTAGAAGTTCAATTTCAAACAGTTTTCCAAAAACCCTAGCATTTATGCTTCACAACTTTGTGTTATCAGACTATTAACATAATTTATAGTAAAAACTTTGATTCCCCCCCCCTTATCCTTGCTCTTTTGAATTGAAACCCTAGAAATATGTAAGTTCATGCTACCAAGACTCCTTTCATCAATTTTTAGCAGATTTCAATGGCTAAATCAGGAGAAACATAATTTCAAATATCCTTGTTTACCCTAGTGAGGGTTTTTAGCAGTCTGAAGTAAATCCACAATAACTCACACAAAATTAAACCAAATTGCATGAAACTTGAACTAAAAGGAAGGTGATTGACTTATAATTGAGACCAACATACAATCATGTCCCGCATGTGGAGGATCTCTCAGAGGATTTTTTTGATAAATATGAAATCAAGAAGAGAGATTGAATGAGAATGACAATAGATCAAATTGAAAAAATCAATCTGCAATGGGGCACTGAAGGTATCAAGGGTGATGGTTGTGAATTCATGGATCCTTTTTTTGTTTCTTCAATCCAAATGTAGCCTCTCCCACCTATCAATTCGGTTGAGAAAGAGGCAGTTGAAATTAGAGAAAGAACACTTTTTGTGTTCCAAAGGACAAAGAGGTGGATAAGAGATCCAAATCCACTAAAAATATTGTCAATTGAACAGTAACATAGAGTTGTTATGAAGCATACAATATGGACTTATGTTCATCCCTACAGTCCTAAATCCTCAATAATAATAGATCTTACAATCCTTGATACCTGGACCAATAATAAAGTCGCCACAATGATCAATGTCTTGGCTATGACAATGATTTTAAAGGACAACACACCATAATCCAAACTTAGATCACTATTATGACAATAGTACAAGAGCTGCTTTTACAATATGGATCTACTTTTTATCTAAGTTAGTGCTACCCTATATATAATGATGCAATTTATATATGTGGAACCTAATGACTAGCTATATGAAACCTTTTTCACTGTGGCACCTATGATGTAATATTGTAATGTATCAATAGGAACCAAAAATCATAAGGAAACCATTATCATGCTCAAAAGGCAATGATTTATATGGTGGTTGGTAGCTAATTGTTAGCACACTCCTTATTTGTGCAGATCAAAGCCACAAACTTGATAAATGTTTTCCCAAAAGAATGTAGAATTACTCCAGCAGTCACAACAACCCTTTAGCACACATGTAATATTAATATAAATCTGAAATTTCAACCATTCAGCCAAATGGTGACTCCTATATGAAATCACTCCAAGGAATTATGAGTTTTCATCCTCTAATCCCAGACCTAGAGGATTTTCATCCTCAAGTTAATTGAACCGGAGTTCAATGCTCCAACAAGGAGTAGAAATCTGAAATAGAATGGTTGATCAATATGTGTCCTCCTCCTTGATTGGCCTCTTTTAAATAGAGTTTCCCTCCAAAAAACATAATTTTTCAAATTTCCTTCACAACCCTTGATTGACATTTGAGAGGATTTAAAATAAACTTTAATTAAATGATACATTTTTATTTTATATTTTAACTTTACTTGAGGCCTTCTTTATGATAATTTTAATCCCATTTCTTTAATGCAAGATTCCCAAAACCTACAAAAAATATATGATGGGCATTTTAGGTTTCAACTTGGCATAATTTTGAAAAGGGTACATTAATGATTAAAATGGAAGATGATGAAGAAATACATGAGCAACCAAGCATAGCATGTAAGACAAGGCACCTCAGCTAGCAACCTTATGTATATGAGGTGCATTGATAGGCAGGCAACCGGGTCTCACTTAAGTATGTCAGATAGCTTCTCATATTGTCCAAGCTTTTGGACTTCTCTTCTATAGCAACTCACAAAAGTTGGTCTACCATTCCGGAATTCAACAAAGATAAAGGAGATATGAATGATTTGTCATCAACTTGAAGCAGATGATAGTCTTCTTGATTCAACAAATAGACCTATTACTTACAATGTTTTTATTTCTTTTCCAATGTCCTCTTTCTATACACCATTTATTATATACAGGTATTTCAATAAGGCTAGCGTCATGCCTGAATAATAGAATATAAGCTCTGGTTATAGGCTCATATTCCAGTGTTATGGGTTTGCATGTTAATATCTATTGCTTTAGAGGTTGAGGCATTTTTTTTGCTGGCCTATGAGGAATAACTTTATTAAATTTGGGGACAGTTGGACTACTTCTCTGCCAACTAACATTATGCTTCAAAATATTGTTCTCCATTATTTGGAGGGTTTGGCCCAATATTTATACAAAGCTTTTATTTTCCCTTTGAAAAAAAGAAACCATGCTAATATTCTTATCAGCAATCAGGGCTGCCATGGACCTTCCTACAACACAACCTCATTAGAGTAGAAAACAATATATCAATATTATCAAATACTTGTCAATCATCTGGATATAGCCATGTGTGTGAGATAGAGAGAGAGAGAAACTAGATAAGCCCTAAATCACATAACATAATCTCATTTGAGTAAATATAATACATCAAAATTATCAAATACTTGTCAATCATCTTGCTATAGTTAAGGTATGAGAAAGTGAGTGAATTAGTGTGTTTGTGTGTGTGTGTGTCTAGGTGAGAGAGAGAGAGAGAAAGAGAGAGATATGAGCCCTACATTGCACAGATGAGAACATTCATTCCAACAATATTTTGTTATAGACATTCTTGCATTTTTTAGACATACCTACAAAAGTTTGACCATAACACATGTCACCAAGTAAACACTAAGGAAATATTACAAGAAAAATTTTGGTGTCTAACCTTGATATAGCTACTTAGGGATTGAGAAAAATGTAAAACCATGACAAAGAATTAGCAAACCCATCCTCAACATGCAAAAATCAAAAGAACAAGCTAATGAAAGGCTATCAAGATTAATGTGATAGTCAATACTTGTTGGACCCAAAAAAATATTAAAATATTTTTTTTAAGGTTTTGGGGCTGATAACTTTGCCATCTTCACCTGGAAGTAGTATCTATGCAAGAAATTAAAAAACAAGTTCATGAATTCATAATTATGCTGAAAATAACAACCTCTTATTATCATCTTGTATAACAAGAGAGGCAACTCTTTTCAAATACCTCTAGGAAATCACCAAAAGGCCACCCATGATTGTTCAACAAAGCTACAATACAACCAAAATTTCACTGGCTGTTGCATGTTATGTAATATTGAAGAATTTTAAATGGTCAGTAAGGATGGAGAACTCTCCCAAGATAACTTCAGGTTTGTTCATTTATATTGTAAGAACATCCTGATACTAGGAATTGGAGCGAAGAAACATTGCTACAACAACTATTAGTATTTCCCAAAGAGCTCCAAAACTTAAGCATGTCTGAACAACATAGAGAAATCACAAAGAATCACTCTAAAGTGCTCACCAATTAAATACATTTTGCATTGCCATTTTCACAGATATTTACTTTGTCATATTGAAAAAAATTATCTTATTTACTATCCATCCCCTATGCTAGCTAATTAAGCTATAAACTCGTTAAATTTCAGATAAAGACAAGAAAATGAAGATAATAATAGTATAATAAAACTTACATATGCTAATATTAAAAAAAGAAAATCAATCTTAAAATATAGATTTCAAAATACAAACCAGAAATAACTTCTGCTATCCCATATTTATGTGCCTCATTGCTGCTCTCAAATTCTAATTATAGGATGGCATGGAAGCACCACTACTTGCTATTATAACAAATCAGATTTTTAATTAATTATTTCCTAAAAAGTCATCTTCAAATCATTCACTTTCAATCAATCTTAAAAATAAAGATAGGGAGGAGATTCTTCTAGCATGAAGGATACAAATTACAATAAGAAGTAGAATTTTGAAGGCTTCAAGGTAGTCATGGCGGATGGGTTCACTACTCTTTGCAATGGTGTGCGACAAGAAGTTTTGAAGTGTTACTTAGCTCAGGTGGCCCAACTTTAAAATATGCTTTATGTACAATTCCTTACTGGTTGTACCCATTTTATGATATCCTTTCTACTCAATTTTTTTGTTCATGGAACATTTTTTTTTTTCTTAGCATTTTGATTAGTGTGCTAGTCTCTGACCTTATTTTTATTATATGAGTATTGTCTTAAAACAACTTTCATGAAATGAAATAAGTAATAGTTAGCATATTTTAATTGGAAATTTATGTTTTTGTTATCTGTCTCAAAAGTGCATTTTTTTGTGCAAAAAAAACCTCAGCCATTTGATTTTCTTGTTGAAGGGGAGTTGGTTAGAACATCTCTAGAAAAAATGCTACTCATCAAGGGCATTTATGTGGTAATTTTCCTCTTAAGGAAATCATTTTGTTTACATTTCCTTAATATTATTTTTTTGTTTGTTTTTTTTTTGGTTAAATTATGGGTGTCTATTAAGGGGCCCTGGCCCAAAATGAAACAATGAAATACATACTGTAAAGAGAAATATATGCCTGTTATAACAACTCACATGGGTATATCCATATTTACTACTAAGAATGGTACCAAGTCTGAAAATTAGGCCAAACCCTTTTTCTAGTGAGACCAAAGAACCATGTGATTGTTTTTTCAGTGCTGCCTTCTTGTAATTTACTTCTATCCACCCTATAGTGTCATCATCTTCCTCATATTTTGATGAAACTAGAGATTCCAATAGTGATTGATTGATTGATGGTATTCAATAGAGATTGTACTCTTGAGGACAAGTTCAAATTCCATTCTCAATGACAAATCTAAGATAACTCTGTTTTTGGTCTTGATAATAGCAAAAAAATTAGATTTTCAGCATATGTCAAGTTAGATTTGACACTAATTGACTTGTTCAGCATAAGGAATGCACAAAGAGGAGACTCGGTGCTCTAGGGAATCAAAGAAGTGAAAGATGATAAACATATGAGGGTGTTATAGGTCTGCTCGCAGATGTTTTCAATGCTGCAGTTTTAATGCTTTGAAAATGAGGATTTGGTTTCATTGTGATGATAGCAATTTCAAGAGGGTTTCACTAGAAGGGGGTTGTTGTAGTTGGAGATGAAAATGACAAACTAGATGGGGACTAAGTAGGAACTGATATAACTTTGTAGTCATATTGTTGCATGGCTGTTATGAGTTATGTTGGAGAGAAGTTGTGATGGAAGTCAATAATATTCATTTGTACTTAGAATAGTTTGGTGGTTTCTTTTCTACTATCTTACATTTTCCTTGTACTAGGGTCCTCTGATATCTTTTTGTACTAATTTTTATGTCTAGGAAGCTTGAAATGTTCTTATCAATAGTATAATTCTCATCTCATGATTTCATCTTGAGTTTGATCTTTTTACCAGGTTTTCCATTGAGGTCTAGACTCCTAGGGGCCACAAGGTCACTGGATGGGTTCCTATTGATTCTTTCTTCTGAATGATGCTATGGTTCATAGTTCACCTTATGTTAGCAAGATTTTTGCAGCATAACATGATATATTGTGTTCTATTCCATCATGTGAATGATTTTTGTTACAAGAAAAAAATGGCTTTACTACATTTTTTTATTTCATTTGTTGATGCTTCTCTTCTTGCTTTCTATGGAAAGGAAATAAATTTAATGTAAATGCCATTACTTTTATTGTTGTTTGTTATGGAAATAAGGATTTGGTTCATCTCAGCTTCCTTAGCATTCATCTTTTCTTCCAGTTTCATATAGAACTCTTTTCTCTTCTCTGCTCTTTCATCACTTTTGAAGCTGAAAACTACTCCATTTTCTTTGTTATCCAACCTACTTGGATTGGGAGATTTGTGAGACCTTGTAGAAGTTGAACTAGCTGCATCTCCTCCTATTTTTGATTCAGGTTGTTTTTTCTCTGTTCTGTTCTTTAGAGCTGTTAGATTATCATTTTTATGCCTAGTTTTCTCTTTATGAGGTGTCCTTGAGCTAGCTGTCTTCAGTGCCCCATTGGCAGAAGCCTCTTTTTTTGAAGTTATTGTCACAATTGAGCTATTTAGTTATGCTTTTGAGGCTTGTTTCTTGTCCCCGAGGGCCTGTCTAGTCGATGCTCTTTTATCTATTCTAGGATTAATTGATGCTATCAAGGAAACAATTTTTTTCCTCTTACTTGCATCCACATCAGCCTCCTTCCGAATCAAAACACCACTGTCTGGATTTGCTAAAACCTTTGGAAGACTCCTCACAGAATTGTTAGGCTCTGATGAAACCCGAACTTTTGATGTCCTGGATGTAACATTGGATGGTGTTTTTGATGGAATGGGCATTCCCTTATGGGGGACTTTAGCTCCTTTCCCATTTGAAGTAGCATTATTCTTCTTAGTGAATTTTTCTTTTTTCTCTTGTTTTCAAGAATCCATCAAGGCATGGTTAGATGCCACCTCATTTTCCTCTGTTTCTCTGACGCCCTTATTGTTTGATTGTGTTGATTCCAGACTATGTCTTTGTTCTTGTTCTTCTTTTCTTAGATTTGTGTTGTCAACATCCATCATATTAAAATCATCCACTTCTATATCCCTTACAATTCTACAATGTTCTTTGTCATTTTCCATTACTAGGTTCTTGTTTGAAGAAATGCCCTCTAAATAAACATGTTCTTACTTAAAATTATTTGTTGTTGGAGGTATATATTGAATTGGCTCCTCTGTTATGAAAATTCTTGCAATACAAATTTTTTTCATCTTAGGACCCTCATCTCAACTCACATCAAGATTAACTCATACTCTATCCCCTTCTTAAAGAGTTTCAAGGCTTCATTAAGAAGCCCATTATGCAAAAACCCAACAATCATGGAATTCCATGCAACCACATCTCTTTGAGGAATTTTTATAAAGAAACCCCAGGCTTAATCAACAAATCATTGTTGTGCATATCCAACAATCATGCTAATCCAAGAGATTACATCTGGGTCAGACATTTTTTCAGACACATTATGCGCCATCTTTAAGGTGCCACATTTTGCATACATGTTTAGAAGAGCAATTGTCACAACAAAATTAGACCAATATCCACTTCTTATTATATATTCATAAATCTCCATACCTCATTTCTTATTTCTTTTAAATGTTATTTATCTAGTGGTTTACATAACTTGTCTATATTTATAAGTCAAACAACTTGTAAAATGTATAATTGTTGGCATGGGAATGAAATTAAATTGTTGTTGATGTTTGTTATTCTCATGGACAAGTATTGAAGCACTTCCATGGGCGATAAAGCTTGTTTGGATAGGACTTGGAGACTTTTGAAAAGGTGGGCAAGCAATTCAAATTTTGCTGCAACAAATTTGAAGTCAACGAAGCCCTCTGCAGCGAATTCAAAGGTAATTTGAAACCCTCATTGCCGAAAGTAAGCTAGTAGGAAAAATAGGCATATTCCATTCTGAGTAGGTAAAATTCAAATCAATGTAGGATAGATCTCAGAAAAATGACTCATTATATCCTCTTCTTTCTGTTATGGTCTATACTAAAATTGACTACTTTCAACAATGTTTTGGCCTCTCTATTTTTAGATTTTTTTTTTCTTTAAATCAAAAACAAAATTAATACTGGAACACACAATATTACAAATGGATTAGTGTCAAAGGTTGACTATTGATCAATATCATGCATATGATGAGAGATTAGTTGATGAGAGGAACATTGACAAATATCCATGTCCATGTAAAAATTGTCTTGGTGGAAAGGTGAAAAAAAGTAATATGATTTATCAACATATGTTAAGATATGGGAATAGTGGTATAAGCCCTTGGGCTACAATTATTATGAAGATGTGATAAAATTGTAGGTTGTGAAAGATGAAGAGGCAATAAACATAGATGAAGTGGCACCAAACATAGATGAATAGACAAAAATGTTGGATGAAGGGTTTGAAGTTGATAGAATGTTGAATGAGGGTCTAAACGATGATTGGGCCAAGTCAATGGAGGATGCTTTAAATCCTATGTATGCTAATTGCAAGTTAAGTCATTTGACAAAAATCCTTCAAATTCTTAACTTGCAAGTGGTACGTGGTTGGAAAAATGAGAGTGTAGATCAGTTATTGGCATTATTAAGTTCATTGTTACCAGCTGACTCCACATTGCCAACAAAATTAAATCAATGTAAAAAGAAAATCAGTAAGCTTGCTTGGGGTATGGAAACATCCACACATGTGTGAATGGTTGTGTATTATTTCACAAAAATCATGCAAATGAAAGTGAATGTCCAAAATGTCATGAAGTGGGGTATAGACAAGGGTTGAAATCAGCTGTGGTTCCTAGAAAGTTTCTTCACCACTTTTTGATAATCCCACGATTACTCCAAATGTATAGGTGCAAAGACATTGCTGAACTTATGCAGTGGCATGCCAAAAATAAGAGCACTGATGGAAAACAACGACATGTTACTAATTCTAAGATGTGGATGAAATTTAATAATAGATGGCCTAATTTTTCTCAAGACCCTCATAATATAAGGTTGAGTTTGGCTCTATATGGGGTGAACCCATTCTCAAATCAAAGTAATAAATGGTCAACTTGGCTAGTGTTTCTAATAAATTATAACTTGCCTCCATGGTTAGCAACTAAACCATTTTTCTTAATGTTATCATTGATTATACCAAAAAAGAAAAGTGTGACTTCAAATATAATAGATACTTATCTAGAGCCATTATATGATGAGCTAATGGAATTGTGGAAAGGAATTGAAGCAATTCAATCTTTAAGGGATGGTCATTCAATCAAATTCACTTTAAGAGCTTCCTTATTGTTTACGATTCATGATCTTCCTGCATATGGTGCATTGTCTGGTCTCTCTGTTCATGGATACCATGGATGTCCTACTTGCAACTTTAAGGATTTTGTGAGGCACTCAAGAAGTTTTCGTAAGTGTATTTATTGTGGACATTGTGCTTACCTTAAAATGGATCATCCATATCATCGACAAAAAACATGTTTCAATGGCCAAGAAGAGAATCGTAAAGCACCATTGCTAATAACAGGTGATTACATTGTTGAGAATGGACAAAAAAGAATGTCATTTATTGAAAATGATGGGATTGCTGGTAGTAGATATGATCCATGTAATGAAAGTGGTGTAAAACGATTGTGCATATTGTATAAGTTGCCATACTTTAAGGATATAGCCATTAGGCATACTGCTGACTTTATGCATACTAAGAAAAATATAGCTTATGCTATTATAGAAACTGCTTTTAATACTATTTCATCATGTGAAGACTTCCGAGAAATAAAGATTCACCGAAATCTTTGGGTTGAAAAATATGATAATGAAAAATATAGAAAACTTAGTGCTCCTTATGTTTGGACAAAGGAACAATGTGCACAATTCTTACAGTTGATGTCTCAAACTCGCTTTCCCACTGGATATGTAAGTAGCAGCATCAGAAGCCAAGTAGCAGCATCATAAGCCAAACTGACATTAATAGCTTAAAAGGCCTCAAGACCACTATCATGTCATAATAGAGAATATTTTACCTATTGTGGTAAATATATTGAGTTTGGAAAAGGGGCCAAGATTGGCAATTATAAGGTTGGGCCTAATATTAAAGAGAATGCGTTTACATGTATTAGATCCTTCGAACTTTGATAGTTTGAGGGAGGAGGTTGTTGAAGTCCTTTGTCTCTTGGAATGATAATTTCCGCCAACAATCTTTAACATTTCTATGCATCTTTTGATACATCTACAATATGAACTAGAGCATTGTGGCTTAGTAAGAACAAGATGGATGTATCCTATAGAATGATATATAAAGGTTTTGAAAAAAATTGTTCGTACTAGGGAAAAACTAGAAGGCAACATGTATGAGTGATATTGAATGCAAGAGGCCATGGGATTTTGTACAAAGTATATGAAGGATTTTAAAAATTTCAATCGACGTGTATGGGATGATGATGAAGATGAGAGAGTTGCAAGTGAAGTATTAGAAGGCAATGGATGTCACTTCAAGCTATCATATCAAGAAACAAGTGCAATACATGCCTTTATTCTTCAAAACACATCTTTGTTTGATAAGTGGCATGTAGGTAAAAATAATTACACAATAATTTATTTACTCAATTGCATTTACACTTTTATATTATTAATCTTACTATTTGTACATCATTCTTCTATGTAGAAAATATGAAGAAGAGAATCAAGCTTGGATGCAACATCGACCTCAAAAGTGTAGACATCATGATTTGATTAGAGGTGATTCTTTTCCAAAATTTGAAGAATGGATTGCTAATGCAATCAGTGATGCAAAAGAAGAAGGTCAAGATATAACAATAGAGGAAAGTGAGCTTTCACAACCTCCACATTTATAATCTATGCATTTTAGTGGAATGTGGGCCTATTGTAGTCATTTAAGAGTGGAAGAAAAAGACAAAGGAAAGACAAATTGTGATTGTGTTGTTAGTGCTGAATTTCTTCATGAAATTGAGAAGAAATTTTATGTTGGATTCATCCAAGAAATTATTCAAGTGTATTTTGGTGAAAATAGTCCTCTATCATTAAAATGTAAGTGGATCTGACCATTTGTAGTACAATTTCATGAGTATGGATTTGTACGTGCAAATACACGACAATTATTTTTAGAGACAGATGAGCCATATGTTTCCCCTCTTCAAATTAACCAATCATTTCTAATTGAAGATGTAAGAAGCCCAAGATGGTCATATGTCATTCAAACAAATTCTCGTTTGAAATGGAAATTCATGGAAGTTGTTGATGTAATGCTTGATGGGAAATATTTTAATTTACAAGAAACATTTGAAGAAGTGGATGAAAACAATGAGGGACTGTTTGAAGAAGAGATTTTGATTACCAATGAAGAAATTTGAAGAGAGAATGTATTGCATGTCACAAATGAGGATGAAGAAGAAAATAAAGTAGATGCAGACATGAGTGATCAGGATTCTGATCTTGATGGCAATGCAAATGATTATTGATGAGCCCCATTTTATGACCTTTTATTTAAGACTTCTATGTTGTTTTAAGACTGTTTTATGTTTTAAGGACATGGACCTTCAGAATAATACCTATTTCAAATCATTAATGTCAAAAAAAGTTGCTATACGAATGCAATATGAATTTGTTTTCATATAAAAATGAGGATGCAATATGAATATGTTTTCATATATGAATGTAATATGAATATGTTTTCATATATAAACGTTGTATGCAATATGAATATGTTTTCATATATAAATGAAGATGCAGTATGAATGCAATATGAATATGTATACCATCATTTCTTTACTTTGAAAATGATCTTTTCTTGACAGCTCCTTTGGATCATTGCTTCCACTGTCATGACAGGATGTTATAACAGTTCTTGACCATTGTACTTTGACTCACTGCTATGACTATTATAATGCTTGTATTGTGCTAATGCATTTGTATTACAACAAAACCTTAACTCATTAAGTATGTGATGCAAAGGTAGGGGTTGTTCAAAGTTCTCAGCTCTTTCTTTTGTTGAAATTTTTCCAACCAAGTAATGTTCTAAACCCTGCAGATAATAGAAAAATTGTTGATAACTTAAGAATCAAGATGTACAAACCCTAGACACTAAGCCTTAAAACACATAATATTTATACTACCTCTTGTTTTTTGTTCAAAGTTTGAAAATAATGTAAGTAGAGTTTAAAATTGTGTTATATAAATAGTTTGAATAATGGAAATTTGTGCCCAAATAAAAAAGAATAATTCAGAACCACTCATTTAACTTTCTAATAATGTCATGGTGAACTAAATATCTAGGTATAGTTCTTATTGGTTCTTTCTTTGTTTTCTTTAATGATCCATGTATATCATTGCTAAAATCCTATTTGTAGGATTTCTTTTAGAGACACATAGTTCTCACGAGTAATTTTTCTTCCAGGAACTGGTTTTTGGTTTTTTAAACTTTAATCTCTAAACAAATAATTTGGTATATATCTTAATTATAATTCAAGTCCTTGTTTATTACATCTGAATATATGACATCCATTTGAAGGCCTTCCATGCTATAATTATCATTCAATAGTTTCCACAATTTTTTTTACCTAGAAATATCTATTCACTGTATCACAAATTATACTAATGCTATAGTCAAAATTTAAAGCTACAAATAATGTTCTTTTCTCCATTTCTCACTAGTTTACAGACCTACATGGACTATTGATAAATACTTGTTTGCGTGCCAGAGGATGGAGGGATTATCGAGGAAAAGTGTTAGTAGTGAAAAATCTAGTAAATAGTTTTTTGAGGAAGATCTATTTGTTGGTTTGGAGCAGTGAAGTGTTGAGTTGCACAAAATTTATGTTGTATTAGTTGATATATTTTTTTGGCACTGCAAATCTTTTTTATTCTCGTGGAGCTACATATTTTCCAACATAGTTTTTCTTGTCTTTGAAAGAAGAGTCTATTCTCTTTTTGTAAACTTGTAGTTCGTGGAACTTGGAGTAAAATAATGTAAAAAATAACGAATAGAAATCTTCTAATAAATATCTTTAATCCTTGGATGTTTAAACCATCACATATATCTTCAACTTGATGAACCCAAATGACTGTATGTAATTTCAGACTTCTTGGACAAATTGGATTAGATCACTTGACAAATAGTTATCTCAACCCATTTGGTTGCTTTCTTGATCAATTGATCCTTGGATGACAAGCACGTATTGGCAAAACCTTTTGAGAAGCCAGATTGCCATAGCAAAGCTTCTACATTTGGTCCTAGTGCCAGCCAAGTCACCTAGAATGCCAATGGCTGCCATTATCACATTTTTATTTGTCATCTTCATTGGAAAACCTTTGTAGTTAAGAAACTGCCATGGAAAAGCTACTGCATTTGGTCTTGATGTGATAGCCAAGTCATCTAGAATCCCATATGTAGTCTTCGTCATGTTCTTATTGCCCTTTTCTTGAAAATTTCACTTGAGGAATTGTATACCATGACATATATAATGCATTAGCTACTTAGCTGTAGGTGAATTTTTTGAAACCTTGATATTGCTTCAAGAATTCAACTATGAGCTAAGCACCTTAAGAAAGCTAAGTAGTAGAGTAATGGAATCAAGCTATGGAGCTATATCAAATCCAAAAGCTTCCAATTCACAGTTAGGATAATATTTGATAACGAGATTTGCAATTTGTAGATATCCAAAATGTTTGTGATCTTTGCTACTTCAAATGAAGGAGGTGTCGATGTAAAAAAAGTCTGGGCATTTGCCTCACTCTGAGCCCATTCATCCCACAAAGACTTAGATATAACTACTCATTGCCCACAAAGATCAAATTGTATATTAAACAAAAGAACAGAGGAATGAAGCCAAAAGACCAGGAACACCAAATTTATTGCTGACCAAATGGTGAATCTGCATCCAATGTGAAGGACTCCTTATTCCAATCCCAAGATTTGATGGATTGATTCAAATACATTGCTAAGATTTTTTTGCAACTAGCATTTCTATAGGGAACAATTATTTAATATCCATTGACTGAAATACCCACAACATCTAATGAATATTGTTGTTTGCATTGCTTTAGACTTCCTACGCGTTTTAATGAATATTCATTAAAATTGAGACCTCATAAACTTGTATTTATGCAATTTATGTTATGGTTAATTATCTCTGTATCAAGTTGCTAATTTATACATTATTATTTTTTTGGACATTGGGAAATGAGGAAAAAGAATTTAAGGTGAAAATTAGATGATAGTGATCATAATGCTGAAATTCTAGTAACATATTATGAGTGCTTTCGTGAAGAATGTGTGGCCAAGAATAATGAATATTTATCGTGTCTTGGTTTGACAAACAGGGAAGTTGTAAATCCACTAAGTAGTATATTATTTATTTAATACTATTTAATGAAATTTTATAGGCAAGATATTTATGTATATAAGACATGATATGATGTTTTTATTTGTTTTACAAGAAAGAAAAAGAGTGTGGAGAAAAAAAGAAAAGAAAGTAAAGATACAGTGCTGCCAGCTCGTAGAAGCCAATGCATAAAGGACGTGTTTGAAATGAAATTTGCAGAGACTAGTACTGATCTACCTACTCATGCCATATCTGATGTGGCCAAGGAGCATGAAGTTTTGGTTAATGAAAGTCATGAAGAGAGTTCGCTTGCATCTGATGTGCCTCAGAGTGCACCTGTTGCATCTACAACTTTTGATGGAATTAGTGGATCAGCTAGAAATATTGGTAGTGGTTCAATAGAAGATGTGCCTGCTTTTGTTAACAGAAAAATATTGAGTCAAGATTTATACAGATCTACATAGAGGAATGCTAAAGAAAGAATATTAGAAGGGAAGAAGCCATTCTTGGTTGAGGTATCAAGAGATGGTGAACCCATTGGGAAAAATGTTGCAAGGTGGGCCTCCGAGTTTGGCTTAATATGTAGGGCCCATTTGGGTATTTTCAAGTCAACTTTTGCACAGCAAGATCCGCGAAATGTGGAATATGTTATACAAAAATGGAAAATTCCTTTTACACAATTGGTTGACAAATCTCTAGAAAATATTACAAGCACAAGATGAGACTTCTGATGAACAATTTTAGATACAATTGTAGAAAAATAATCATGGAGGGAAACGAGAGGTTAGACTCCACTCTATCTCCCAAATAGTGGGAGGAATTGAAAGAAAGTATGTGTTTCGAAGAATATTTGACAAAGAGTAATAGAGGCAAGAGAGCAAGAGATAATGTGAGGGCTGAATATACATTTGGCTAAGGTGGGTCTCAGGCCAAAATTGAAAAATTTGGAGTAAGTGTATGGATTATTTGTTCTATTTACATTGTGTTACTTAATTCACTTTTTTTTTGAACTGACTATATGTTGAAATTGACATTGTTTTATAGGTGGAAAACAATAATAGAGAAGTAGGTGTAGAAGATATTGTCAATTATATGGAAACACTAGATCGTACTAAATCTAAGAGTAGTATGAATTGGAAATCTAGTTCGCCAATAGAGATTTCACAGCCATTTGTTGATCGCCCAGTAAGAGCCTCTCCAAATCATGTCAACTCAAATGAAGAGTACCAACATATAATGAGTTGCTTACATGGTCTCACCAAGAAAGTTTCACAGTTGGATGCTTTTGTTAAGCCTATAGTTTCTACATGGAATGACCATAATTCCACATATTCAAATCAGGTAAGAGCCTATTCCTCAATATTTTGATTCTCAACTGTATCATTTTTTTGCATACTCTTTCTCTATTGTTGTTTTTTCTTTGTTGAGATCTTCATAATTGTATTACTCTATATGTTTTTATATTTGCAAAAAAATTATATGAAAGCATAATGAAAAGGAAAAGACCCTATCAATAGAGCTCTCAACAAAGCTACACAACTTTAGGACAATGCTGACAGTGATTATGCTGAATTCAAGGAGTATGTGCATGATATTGAGGTGAGTGCTATGAAACCTTTAGATTAATTTTTAATTTTGGATGCTTTGGGTTTGAACATAGGTCACAACCAGGATTTTATATCAGATTAATTTATGATTGCTTTTAAATCTAAAATGTTTGGTATGTGAAATGAGTTCATTTTAAGCATTGTTTTCAGCCATGTAATTTTTTGCATAAAATATTGAAAATAATTATGGCAAGCACTATACCCTCTAGTTTACTTAGAATCCTACTTGTAATGTTGTAACATATATGTCTGTCAAAATGTGCACATATTATAATATACACAATATTGTTTTTGGTTCTGGTATTTTCCTTGGTTGCTTATAAATTATAGGGAAAAACCTTCAATGGTTGCTTATAAATGATACGGAAAAACCTTTAGGAAAAATAGTTTTAGCATAGTATATATATTTAATAAAAGGTTATGATTTTATGTTAGGGTTGTTTGATAGCCACTACTAGACAAAGTTGCATGCTGAAATTTATAAGTAGAAATTAGACACTTAAATTTTAAGTTTATACACAAACTCATTTCTATGGGGAAATCACTTAGACAAAAATATTTTCTCACATTATTTTTGGTTGCATATTTTTCCAACCCTATAACACAGTGCATGTACAAGGATCAAAGGAGAGAATGTATGTCTCTTTTGTGAGTGTATTCTTTCTCCTGTACCACAAAAATGTTGATAACTTATAAAATTATCTTCCTAAACTGAGCTATACTAAAAGATGGACATCAATATAATGAAGTGGAAAAGAAAATAAAGATGCTACTATGCCAAAATGAATTATTAAATATCATATTTCAGAAAAACAAGGAAATTGCCATTAAACTTGAAAAATTGAAGACCAAACATCCACAACTTTTATACAAATCTGAGATTTATGATCTGCTAATTGGAGGAACTAGATCTCTAAATTTAAGATCGTTTGGTATTGAAGGAGATTATAGTTTCCTTGTAATGGAATAGTTAGGGTTGAGTCTTGAGTATCTCTTTAACTTTTGCAATAGGAATTTTTCTTGTAAAACTGTTCTTATTCTTCCAGAGCAGATTTTGAATAGGCAAGGATTGTAAAAGGTTGTTTCAATTCACAATAGCTGATGTTGAATATAGTAGGGTATTAAAAAATTGCTTCAATTCATAGTAGCAAATGTTGAATAGAGTAGGGTTTTGTGGTGATATAAGGATATATTTGTATTGGGTGCATTATTGTTGGAATCCAACACCCCATTATTTTTCTCTTCTTGTTTACACACAAACATATTGATTATCATACATAATTTTGTTAATAAGTTTTATATTTGTAATATTTTCTTACATTTTTTTATTATTTCTTGTAGGAATGTGCTCAAGTCGTAGTATACACAAGGACCAAAGGAAAAATATTACCCATATCGACATTAGTAACCTAGTTCAAACTGTGAACTTCACTAATTAGGTTTATGCCTCTACCTTAGTAAACTCCCTTGAATGAAACTTTCCTACTTGAAGGAAACTTATGAATTACAATGTTCATAATAATTATCTTGTCGTATTACTTACCCAGAATTTGGTGCAATCCAATGTAGTGTTTGTCTCTCGTATGAAGTGTACCTGCAACCTTTACAAACAAAATTACACAATAATAAGATGAATGGGATCATTTGCACTCCAAAATCTCCTATGAATACAAAAGGTATGTACACTCTTCTCCAAAAGATGCAAAATTATTACATATAGTTATATTAATATACAAATAAAATAGATATATAGGGGTAAAAAAATACATATGGGTAAACTTTATATATAACAAACTGAGCAGCTTCCCACACAAACTACATAGAAAGCAACATTGACTAAATATGGTGAACCTACCTTACTCATGATTTCTAGAATGGCCCAGTTATTTGAGATTCTCTCCCATATCATGATAGGTTGCCTTTTACTGTACTATAATTAAAATATTAAACAACATATAACCTTAGCTAGAGAATAGCTCCTTTTACATAGATATTATTCAATTATTGGAGTTATGTATGCAACATTCCTTACCCTTCAGGAGCCCAAAGCTAGAGGACCAAATGGAAGCTTTCCCATGTATACTTTTTTGTGTTTTGGTGCTTTGTTTTTTGGTTGGAGATGATTATTTGTATGTGTTGGAATGTATAGAAGGTCTCTTCTTTTATTAATTGCATGAAGCCATTGATTGTGTTTTGTTGAATAGTTTTGATGGTGTTATATGTGCCTAAGTAGGGCTCAATTGAGACATTATCAAGGCTCTTCAAAATATATCATGAAACAAAATCTACATTAAAATGCAATGGGGAGGGTTCAAGATCATATAATCATACAATCTTTGAATTAAAAATATGGTCCTATTGTAGTTTGATACTCAATTTGTCTTGCTTGTCGTATTTGTGTACATTTCCCTTACATGAATGTAATTTTCTACTTTCACAGTTGTGTCTATTTTAGGGAAACATGTACTTAAAGTTGTAGCACTTGAACATAGAAATGTGTAAAAGTTTAAATAACCCCCCTAATTCTATTGGCAACCTATCACAGCTGCAACACTTGAACATAGAAGATTGTAGAGGTTTAAATAACCTTCTTGATTCCATTGGTAACCTATCACGTCTGCAACACTTGAAAATAGAAAGTTGTAGAGGTTTAAATAACCTCCCCAATTCCATTGTCAACCTCTCACAGCTGCAACACTTGAATATAATATGAAATTTTAAAGGTTTAAATAACCTCCTTGATTCTGTGATAGAAAACACCTTGGAGACCTTATGCCCTTTTTCTTTTCTTTTTTTTTACTCATACATTAATTGTTTCTAACAGAGAGTGAAATGAGGATGAAGTATTCCCTATTGGTTTGAGTTCTTGAATGATGGCATTATGTATTAGCTCTATCTGATCACTCTCTTTGCACTGTGTAATGTTTCTTTGTTTGATTTTAACACTGTGTTGAGGTTTGTAGATGTTTAACCATTTGTAGCCATACTTTGCACAGTTGTGTCATCAGATTTTTGTTATCTTTGGAAGTTTTGGCACTATTTGACAAATAGGTCTTCATACCCTAAGCTAGGTAAATCTCACAATCAACATGCAATTTCCAAGCACCAAATGCTTCTTTAGACATCTCTTACTATCCACTTCAACAAAACAAAAACTTACAATGATTGTCCCAAAGAAATCTTCAGATTCTCAGATTGGTGCGCCTAAAAAGGCTACTAGAATAGGTTTGTTTTACAAAGGAGACCCCTCTTACATTACTCTCAAACCCTTATCAACCTCAAATAGTCATTAATCATTCCTCACAACCCATGATTTCACCATTTGTACTAACTGAAAACCATAAAAACAATCTGATCCACTAAACCCTTGTTTTAGATTGAATTAATCAGATTATAACGTGGAAACTTGAGAGTTTCTTTGAATGAAATCTGTCACAGTCTAATAAAATGTAGAGTTCCAATTGAACTTAACCTATGGTTTAGAAAATAAGCATGGGACTAATTTTCTAAAGGTTCATTAAGCATAATCAAGTCTATATATGAGCGATTGAAGTGATTTTCCAATAATTTTGTGATCAAAGGTAGCCAAATGAATAAGCCCTTCCTGGGTGCAAACCTAATTAACTCTGTTATGGAACATAAACAATCTGACTTTGTGCATTTTTCTTCAAGCAACTTATGGTGAGTCTTTGATATTTTTTAATACATGATGAAGGGTGCCTTAAAGGTTGTTTACAGTCAGTATTGAGGGACTGTGTTTGAAGGGAAGCTCTGTCAGACCTATGCAAGACCTAGTAGGAATAGGGTAGAGTAATAGAGGAAGCGCTCCTTAACTGAGTTCTTGGGGTGAAAAAAAGGGTTTTTTCATGTTGTTTCAAGTCTAGCAATGTTTCTCAAAGTGTTGGCTCAGCCTTTGGTGTTTTGGAAAATGAAGTTAAGTTTGTGACTTAGGAGAGCCATTGTAGCACACTTAATAGATAGTCATAAAGAATGGAAAAAAGATGATTGGGAAGGCTATGTAATGAATGTGATCTTATCATTTCAACTCATATGAAGGTGTATCAAGTATAGAATGGATTGATTGTTTCTTATAGATCCAAATTTGTGTTTGTAATCAAAGAGTTTCTTTGTTATACCTTGAAGGACATTCATAAGGAACTAATGGTATAATGGAAGGGAAGATGTTGCAAAAGTATTTGTTTGTTATTTTGACTCAATGCAAGATAAAATATGTTCTAATTGTGCTTCTAAAGAAAAAATTTGTATTTGCAACCATCATGTGCCATTGAATGAAGTTGTAAAGGAAGTTGATCTTGATTAATGGTGTTGATTGAGTGTTTTGAAGAAATTGACTGATTTTGGGACTCTTAATTCAAATTTTTGAGTTGGAAATTGTTACAAAGAGGCATATAGTTGAATAAGTGTGTCAAGGTGTTGTTTTCTCTCTTAGCTCTGCATCAGACATGTTTTTTTATAAACAAGCAAGTCAATAAAGCCATCATAAGGATGAAATAAGTAAATTTTCACATACATGGAGATGATGCAGAGCCAAGAGAGAAATCAAAACCTTGACACACTTATTAAACTATATTCCTCATTGTAACATTATCCAACACAAACATTTGAAATAAGAGTTCCAATCTCCTTCAAATTCTTCAAAACACTCAGTCAACATCATTAATCAAGATCAACTTCCTTTACAATTTCTCCCAACCTTTCATAATGGCATAAGATGATTAAAAATGCAAAATTTATCTACCTAAGCACAACCAAACATATATCACCATTATTTGAGTCAAACAAATACCTCACAATGTTTGCCTTTTAAATTCTTATCATTCTATTATGATTGTCCACAATGTGACACAGTGAAAGCAAGACCTTTACATCCATAACCAACTTTTGATTCCAAGAAATATATAATTCATTCAACAAGTGGAACAACTTTAAGAGACCTAATCCAACATCTTTTAACCCCTTCCAGTCCTCACGAATATAGTTTTCATGAGATTCCTTCATTACTCTGCCCTTTTCCTAATAGGTCTGCCATAGGTCTAACAGAGATTTTCTTCAAATAGAGACATTTATCACTAACTATGAATAAATTTTAATATGCTACTTAATGTGCCTTAGAACATATCCATAATTCATCATATGTTGTCTTGAGAATATGGAACAAACAAGATTATAACACTGCTAAAATAGGGCTAATTAGGTTCCAAGTCCAAGAGGGCTTATTGATTATATAGGTTCCCATCATGTTTACTCTTTCAAAATTATTCTAACAAGTTTATCTTGACCTAATTATTCTCAATAAACCTTTGGAGGGATGTTTCTTTGCTTATTTTACCAAACCCTAGGTTAGGTTTCTCCTAAATGCTTGGTTATAGACTGTAATCTCAAAAAACCAGTCAAAACATTAATTTGCAACGCCTTTAAACTTATGATCTTGACTCAAAATCACTTGAATATGAAAGAACATACATAGAAGGCCAATGTCACCAAAAACTAGAGTATTTCACCAACAAATAAAAGAGAAACATAAATTCCTTAACTCATTGTTAACCCTAGTGAGGGTTTTAGACTATTATGAGAGAAAAGATGATATCTTCTTCAAATGATGACTAAAATGCATGAAACCAGATTCATATGGAATGTGATGGAGGCCACAACACTTCCAACCAATTTTGCACACTTTACAGTTCATACAACTCCGTAAAAAAGCTAAACATAGAGAAATTTTGAGAAAAATATAGAAAACAATGCTTTATTCTTTTATTTCTCAAATCTTCAATCACCCTTGAACCATAAATGAATACAATAGCCTTTTTAAAGGAATCAAATCATGTCTATTCATTTTCTACCAAATTCTAATTCCTTGTGACTCAAATGACTCTTCAACTACCTTTACATAATTATGCAACTTTGTTAACAATTGTTGACAACTTTATATCTTGTTTACACTTTTCCACTTTTTGGACTTAATCATCTTTATAACAGCCTAAAGGAATAAAAAATGACTCCTTTCCATCCTACTACAAAGAAAAAAATCAAAATTAAATAAAATGGAGATATAATGTTGCAAGGGTACCCTTGCACCAGGAGATAAGCAGAAAAACTAATGATCTCTACAAAGACAATTATACAAACACATAACTCAATGTGTAGGGTCCATAATGAGTACCAGTTGAATTCACTATAAGAGGCTAGATTTAAAATTAGAGCCCTAGAGGTATAAAATAAGAATGAAATAAATTATAATTCATTACTAAGTCACTGACCAACAGAATTAAAGTGATGGACAACAAAACAAATAGTATACCAACAGTCACCCATGTAAACTAGTATATCAGTGAGCACCCACATTGCCGATTTTCTCACATGATTGTGCTCCCTTTTGCATTTTAATTAATTATATTGGATATTCCAACATCAAATAATTCCACCTTAAAATTATTTCTCCCCTAAGCTAAGAATAACAATGGCCAGTATAGCAGGCAATTTGCATATTACAAGGAATTTCCTCTCTAAACAACTATAGAAGTACACATGGGCAAGGTTAAGAATTAAGTTCCTACCTACTAAAATGATCAATTAGAGGTATCTTTTTACTCAACTCAATCACAAGAGATGATTATCTTTGTGATAAGCAATATGCCTATTCTTTGTTCTCTATTGCAGAAGGTTTAGTCCACATGCCTTGTGTGAAGCTTCCAAGGATCAAACCAATGCTACATTCTTTCCCACTAATTTGAGCAATTTCCATGGGACAACAAGGAAGGAAGAAACTCATCAAACTTGATCCTTGTCATGAAATTGACATAAAAAATTGTACTCAATTGGGCCACAAAGGCCAAAGTTTGAAATTTCTCATCTGTCAAGAAACATTGTAATTTTTTACTAGATAAAATAATCTTGAACCTTGTCAAGGATATTAACAATTGCATTTCTATAAAAGATGAGAAATTTTTTAAAGCTACAACACTCAATCTTATTTTTCTTCAATTGTATACAAATAAAGAGACTTGGCCAATATTGTAAAGAAGTGGGCATCAAAATTAGCAAGTGATCTTTAATTGGTATGAAAACAATAGAAATCTCCAAGTTAAAAGGAATAGAGATAGTAGCGGAAATTGAAAGTTGTCATATCCTTGTCTAGCCACTAGGCATGGAAGAAAAATATGTGTCACATCTTTATTATGTGCTTGGTAGTTGACATCATCAAAAAATTAATATAAATGTGGGTGAGAAGGAAGGAAAAACCTTTTTTGTATTATTGAAGTGCTCTCTCTATTTTCTTATGCATCATAGACCACATTTAATGAGTGGGATACAAGCAGCCCTTTCATCTACTTCTACAACATAGATACTGACTCTAGGATTTTATGGTTTTAAAATCCAATATGAATCCAATATACGGCTACAATATCAAAGGCTTTCCATATGATTTTATTGAGATAAAATCTTAAAAATTGTAACATAAACTAATCAAAAAAGCTTGGAACAAACTACTGATGAGCCCATGAATATAACAAATGAGTAGATCTTGCTTGTAAGGAGTAAAATAGTTTTTATATCTTTCTATTTAGTTTGAGTTATAAATATATAATTTCAAGTGAATTCCTTAATTTGAATGTATTAAATAGAGTGCATGTGATCTCACCAAACAATAAAAGTAGCTCCAAAATCAATCTTTTTTAAGAGTAACTCTTAGCAAGATCAAAGCACTCGCAATAGAGAGTTGGAAATTAAACTGGATAAACCAAGTGATATTGGTTTGAAAGGTGATAATGTTAACTTTGACTTTATAAGCTGAATTGAAATTTTGAACAAAAATTAACTATCATCCACAGGTTTTGGATAAGAAATTATTTTTTCCTAGTTTTTGACTCCTCACACCTTGGTAGAAATGTATGTTTTGTAATTTTCTCTTGTTTTTTAATATGTTATAAGGGAAGTTTGTAATAAGGTTACTGAACAATAGTTAATATGGAATGCTTGTTGATATTTAAATTGCTGATGTGTATGCACAAGCAAGATGATGAGAATGGGTTTGTAAAAAGATCAGGTACTAGTATGTTGAGTGGAAAGCAGCTTGCTTCTTCAAACATGGTGAGTTTTGTGATGACCTCAATGAACACACTTTATCATATTTTCTGTGTTTTATGGTATTGAATATTAAATCTTACAATTTTTTATTTGTTTGCATGAGATATTGATTGAGCTGCATGTAGCTATTGTAATCTAAAGAGAAAATTGTATAAGTTTATTAGTTTATGTTAATCATGCATAAAAAATTTCTGGAAGTCTTTATGCAAGTTTAGTAGGAACATGGATGAAGTGCAACTTTTGAACATGATAAAAACTCAACATATCTTTCAAGGATTGTTATAGATCAAATATAATATAAGTTGAACATCATGCTTTGGATTTATTTTTGGCTACCTTGCGCATCCTTTTTTACTAATCTACTTATATGTTGATGGAAACCAACCCTATACCTAGTCAAATCATTTTGTCAAAATGTTAACTTCGACTTTATAAGCTGAATGGAAATTTTGAACAAAAATTAACTATCATCCACAACTTTTGGATAAGAAATTCTTTTTTCCTGGTTTTTGACTCCTCACACCTTGGCAGAAATGTCTATTTTGTAATTTTCTCTTGTTTTCTAATATGTTATAAGTAAAGTTTGTAATAAGGTTACTGAACAATAGTTAATATGGAATGTTTGTTGATATTTAAATTGTTGATGTGTATGCATAAGCAGGATGATGAGAATGTGTTTGTAAAAAGATCAACTGCTAGTATGTTGAGTGGAAAGCAGCTTGCTTCTCCAAACACGGTGAGTTCTGTGATGACCTCAGTGAACCCATTTTATTGTATTTTCTATGTTCTATAGTATTGAATATTAAATCTTACAATTTTTTATTTGTTTGAATGAGATATTGATTGAGCTACATGTAGTTTTTGTAATCTAAAGAGAAAACTATACAAGTTTATTAGTTTATGTTATTCATGCATAAAAATTTGGTGGAAGCCTTTATACAAGTTTAGTAGGAACATGGATGAAGTGCAACTTTTGAACATCATAAAAACTCAACATATCTTCCAATGATTGTTATAGATCAAAATATAGTATAATTTGAATGTCATGCTTTGGATTTATTTTTGGCTGCCTTGTGCATCCTTTTTTACAAATCTCCTTATGTGTGGATGGAAACCAACCCTATACCTAGTCAAATCATTTTGTCAAAATGTTAACTTCGACTTTATAAGATGAATTGAAATTTTGAACAAAAATTAACTATCGACATGTTTTAGATAAAAAAATTCTTTTTTCCTAGTTTTTGAATCCTCACACCTTGGTAGAAATGTCTATTTTGTAATTTTCTCTTGTTTTCTATGTTATAAGGTTGGTTTGTTATAAGATTACTGAACAATAGTTAATATGGAATGCTTGTTGATATTTAAGTTGCTAATGTGTATGCACAAGTAGGTTGATGAGAATGGGTTTGTAAGAGATCAGCTACTAGTATGTTGAGTGGAAAGCAACTTGCTTCTCCAAACACGGTGAGTTCCGTGATGACCTCAGTGAACACATTTTATTGTATTTTCTATGTTCTATGGAATTGAATATTAAATCTTACAAATTTTTATTTGTTTGAATGAGATATTGATTGAGCTACATGTAGCTACTGTAATCTAAAGAGAAAACTATACAAGTTTATTAGTTTATATTATTCATGCATAAAAATTTGTTGGAAGCCTTTATGCAAGTTTAGTAGGAACATGGATGAATTGCAACTTTTGAATGTCATAAAAACTCAACATATCTTCCAAAAATTGTTATAGATCAAATATAATATAAGTTGAACGTCATGCTTTGGATTTATTTTGGCTTCCTTGTGCATCCTTTTTTATTCACCCTGCAAGATTCAACTTAACATAATTTAAACCATATGCCAAAAAAACTACATGGTAATGTAGTGTTTATATTTGTGGCCTTTGTAACTAATTAGCATGAAGCTAATAATAGCATTGTAAGCACTGCTACGAGTGTTGGTTTTTTAGTAAATTAGATTGATGAATGGTTCTTGGAATCTATGCTTACTTTAATCCCTCTCCCCCATTCTCTTTCTGTTGAATTTATACCCTATGGATGATAATAATCATCTAGACTATCATGCCTCTTGATCAACAAAAGTGTGAGACTACTAAAGTAATTTTCAGGGTAAAACATTCATGAGGTATCATTGCAATTATTTTTGAAATTTTCCTTTTGCAATTATTTTAACATACACATACAAGTATTATTTAAGTAATGGTTGTTTTATTATGAAAACAAGGGTAATCAATACCTATGTGATATAATGTGTTATTTTTTTCCTTTTGCAGGAATGTATTGATAAACTCAAAGAAGGGGATAAATTTAAGGTGTTGGATCCATTAGATGGTGATGTTGTGGGCATTGGGAGGATTCACTCCCTATCTATCATACATGGAGTCAACTTGAAAGAACAAGGGATGCAAATGTAAACATTTTAAAGGTCACAAGTAACATACCCCTTGTTTATGAAGACAAAATAGATGGGGCTATTCGTCTGAAAGAGAAAGAGGGAACCTTCACACAATGGCCACTAAAATATTTGCAAAAAATGACATAGTTGAACATATTTATCATGTACTAGTTGCTACACATCTTGGCTCACTGCTTTATGCAGTATTTTGAATATGTTGTTCAGGGATCTTAATTATCATGGTGTATTTGAAAGACTTGGAAACTCTTAGACAACTTTGACATTTTTTATTATATTTACATATATACTCTTAGAAAACTTTGACATCTTATAACTTGATATATATATTGATATATATTTGCATTCAATTTTTTTTATTGTAGATTACTTTTATTTATCATGATGTTGAATCAATCTTTTAATTCTAGTATGTTGTAGCTTGTACGCATATGTAATATTTATTTACTTTTATGTTTTAGTTCAAATTTAATATTATGTTAGTTTTGCATTACAAAATTTATGGTATTTAATAAATTATTTATTTTTTGATTATATTTACTACCAATTAATGGAAACCGGTAAATAAAATGACTAAATTAATGACTAACTAAATGACTAAAGTAATGATTAAATTAATGACTAAATATGACTAAATAACTAAATATATGACTAAAGAAATGACTAAGATAATGACTAAATATATGACTAAAGTAATGACTAAATTAATGACTAAATATATGACTAAATTAATGACTAAATATATAACTAAATATCTGACTAAATATATAACTAAATAAATGACTACCTTGACTAAATAAATGACAAATTAACAACAATTAATGACTAAATTAATGATTAAATATATGGATAAATTAATGACTAAATATATGACTAAATAAATCACTACATTGACTAAATAAATGACTAGTTAATAACAATCAATGACTAAATTAACGACTAAATCAATGACTAAATCAATGACCAAACCAATGACTAGATCAATGAGTAAAAATCAATGACTAAACAAATGACTAAAATAGTTTAGTCATAAATTTGGTTGCATTACAAATGACCAGCAATAAACTACTAATGTTCATGTGACCAAAATTAGTCATTTATATGCAATTTATATTGTTGTTTGTGTACTAGTGCTTGGATTGCTCCAACTCATTATCCAGTTGACTACATTGTTCTGAATTTTCTTTTAGAGATTGTGCAAGATTTTCTTCATTCTTCTTTCTGTCCTCAATCTCCTTGGTCATTCTCATCATGATAGATTCCATCTCATGCTTCAAAGCAACATTCTCTTTGGAAAAAAATTCACATTCTTTTATTTTCTCTTTCAGATCCTGACTGAGTTGTTCATCTTCCATGCTTTTGTTCTTCTATTTGAGTTGACCACATAATTCTTTTCTTTTCTCCCTTGATTCATTAATTTTTGTCTTTTAATGACTGAATGAACTTTTCTGCATTCTCAAGATTTTCTTGCAATTCCTGATTCTCATATTTTATCTAGTCAAGATCATCTAGGGACACCATAATTTGTTGTTGAAGACTGCTTGTATCCATTGTGAAACACTTTCCAAGATCTCCTCAAGTTGTAAGACTTCTTTTTGAGGAACTGGATTTGATACCAATTGTTGGAAACAAGCAACACTGAGAGGGGGGTAAATCAATGTTGTGCAAAAATTCAATTTTATTATTGTCTTTTAACTTAACCATTCAACAAAAGAAACCATCAATAGAAAAGAAAATAATCACAACACCATAACACCAACATTTTTACGTGGAAACCCTGTTAGCGGAAAAACCATGGTATCCACAATATAATATGAGTATACCCAAAATGAAAAGTACAAAATGGGATTGCACTTGCATTCAGGCTCACTTCCTAGAGCTCACTGCTCAAAATGGATGGGTTCATTGCCCTACAATGATTTGGAATAGATCCAAAAGAGTGAACTAATGAAATAGCATATGCAATGCTTGCTTATAGTTCCAATTAAGCTCTGATGACAATCTTCTATCCTTCTGACTAATTCAACAATCATACTTTGCTCTACATAATTCACACTACAAAAATCTTAATGCACAAGTCAAACTGTGCATAATCACCTAATCACCCTTCTGATGTTCACTACTCACTACTATACTTCTTACACATGCACCATGAATTACCGATCTCATATATATATATCCGCTAACAAGATTTCATTTCTATATGTCGGCTTGAAAAAAAATATAATATTCTTCTACATGTCATCTCAAATCACCAATTAAAATTAATGCATACCCACATAAGTCGGCTAGACTATAGTTGGGACCCAAAAGAAATTCCCAACACAAGCAATAGTTAAAACAAGTACTCCTTATGCATCTGCAACATGACACATTCATTGAGTTGGCCATAAACAAAAATATCCTTTTGGACCTCCTAACTCATAACCGAATTAATGCAACACTACAAAACTCAATAATAAGATAGCATACATGCATGACAAGCTATCCCAAGGATCCACAACTCAAAAAGATGATCCATTGAATTAGATAGATTAACTGACTGACCAAATACCCTATTCTTAAAGTATTTTGTCGGTAACACACAATACTTCACTTTATCTACCGGTATGACTTGATACTGATCTGCGAACCATGGAAATGAATTCAATTTCCATCAATGACAACACCAAGATCCATATGCCAACCAAAACCCTCTATCCTCTACCCTCTACCCTTACACCCTTAAACCCTATACCCTCTACCCTTAACCCTTAACCCTTAAACCCTCCACCCTCTACTCTTAACACTATACCCTCTATCTCTCTCCTACTCTCTCTCTCTCTCTCTCTCTCTCAAGTCTCTCCCTCTTACCCTCTCCCTCTCTCCCGTCTTTCCCCCTCCACCACCCCTCTCCCCTCTACCATGAACCTTAAACCATTCCCCCTCCCTTTATCTCTCCTCCACTCCCCCCCCTCCATTCCTCAAGTCTCTCCACCCCCTCTCTCCTCTTATTATAAACCCCATTCCTTTCACCCTCTACCCTCTATCTCTCTCCACTCCTCCTCTCTCCTGTCTCCCTCCACCCTCCCTCTCTCTTTCCTCCATCCCATCCACTGTTTCCCTCCATCCTCCACCTCACCACCTTCCATTCCTCACCAACCGTCTCCACCCTGTCCACCCCTCCATCCCTCTCTCCTCCACTCATTCCACTCTCCCTCTTGTTTCCCCTCCACCAACCATTTCTTCCACCTTCTATCCACTCTCCCTCCCTCCTCTCTCTCTCTCAGGTCTTTCCCTCCACCGCTCTCCTCTCTCCCTCACCCTTCAAGGCCTTAGACCCCTGAGCCCATGGCCCTCTGCCAGCTTTGTGCCCCATGCTCCCTCTCTCCGTCTCTCTCTCTCCACTCCCATATTCCATTACCTTCCCTCTCCCTCCATCCATTCCTCCCTCCTCTCCCCCTCACCACCATCCACCATCCCTTCTCTCTCTCTCTCCACTCCACTCCTTCCTCTTGGGTCCCCCTCTTCCTTAGCCCTTAAACCCTTAAACCCTCTACCCTCTACGCTTAACCCTATACCCTTTATCTCTCTCCCACTCCCTCCCTATACAGTCCCTATAATTCATTTGAACATGTAATTAAGATAATTGCTAGAGATATAATGTTCTCAATATTTCTTCTTTATTGTGAGTTTCTATTCAATTCCAATGGAGACTTTAAAAAATACTATTCTTTTCAAATACTCTAAAATTTCAAGTGTGAGGTGAAAAAAAACAATTTTTTCTTATTTCTTCTCCACTTTAATATATAATCTCACACCAAAACATCCATGTGAAAACTCCACCAAATTCTCAAAATGGTTGTATTTTATGGTGGACTAAATCCTCCAAATGCATGAAATAATTTGTATGCATCTATAATCATCATAGCTCATATGTTATGATGAACTTCAAACTCATTCATGTTGCCATAAATTTGGAGACTTAACCCTTCTTTCTACCTCTCTACTTGTTATAAGTTGCTAAGATGCCCTACTAGAAGCATACAACTAGTGCCTATACTCATTAAAGAGCTTATATAAAAGCTAAACTTCATTGGTTTAAGATTCCTAATAAGTTTTATTAGGAGTTGTCCAATCCTAGAGAGCTAAAATAGTTCCTAGAAACTCATGTCCATTTGGGTAGCTAACAAACTCTAGTGTAGTCATTTTATCATGTTTTAAAAAAATACATCAAAACCATTTATAATATCTTTTCCAAAGCCACATTCTCATGGTTCTCATGGTCAAAACCTAAGGCTAAGCATAAATTCAACAATCAAGATGAAGAATCCTAGTAGGAAATCTTTGAGGCTATCCTTTCTCAAATTTAACACAAGATTGTAGCTTAGACTAGAGGTGACTAAATAGGGTGCAAGGATTGAAAGTGGTTGGGCTCAAATGAGAGAGCAACCTCTAGTTTTATTCATTTTATTAGAAGCAAAACATGATTTTATGAGAGTTAAAAGTTGTTTCCTTTTCACGATTTAATTTTGTACATGTAGGATTCATTATCTTACAATCACGAAGGATTAAGAACATGTACTATTCTCATTTTCCTCTCTTTTTCATAATTGCATTCATTTACACCTCCTCCATGTTAAATAAGGAGAGAATGAGAAATTTTTGAACACTAGGAATGAGATTATTGGTAGAGATTTTTTTTGTAAGTGATTAGAGGCATGAAGATTGAATCAAAAGTCCCCAAGTATGTAGATCGACCCATTTGTTTCATGTTTGATCTATTATACATTTCAATGTTCTATATCATCATTGTGCCTTGTCAGTATTCTTACATTTTTGTGCTTATTTATAATGTATAAGTATATAATATATTATTTATAATTATTAATAATATATAAGTATATAGTATATTATTTATAATTATTAATAATATATATTATTTATATATTATTAATAAATATTATATAGATATAATTTATATTATAGAGATTATAAAGTATATAATTATTATGTATTATATAATTAATATTATTAATATATATTTAGAGGCAAAACATGATTTAATGAGAGTTAAAATATGTGTCCTTTTCATTATTTAATTTTGTACATGCAAGATTCATTATCTTACAACCACGAAGGGTTAAGAACACATACTATTCTCATTTGCCTCTCTTTTTCATAATTGCATTGATTAAAGCCTCCTCCATGTTAAATAAAACTATTAGAAAAATGGTCAACAACATAAAATAAAATAAAACTATATAATTAATATTATATATTATAAAATAAAACTATTAGAAAAATGGGAAAAAAATTCATGGCAGGGGGTTCGAGCGGAAGTTGGTTAAGAGTCTGCTCGAACCAACATTCCACAAATTTTTTTGTATTATTTTGAACTGGTTTGATTGAACCTAGATTCAACCAAACCCTAGTTCGACTGAACCACCCATTTCCCGCCTTCTCCCCCCCAAGCACCAAAAAATGTCCAAACTTTTGCACTTTGAAGCTCGATTTGAGAATGAAAATGGAGGATACTTCACAAACCCAATAGGTATCAGGTAGGCCTTAGAATGAGCTATCCAATGAATATAATTTTAATATGTTTTGGTTTTATTATCTATTTGTTTTTTTAGTTTTATTAAATATAGGTTTTTCACCAAAAATGAAGCTCTCTGTTTTGCACATATGGAAAAATAGAAGATTATAAAAAAAAAATTTAAAATATGAGTCACTAGATATTGGAGTCCTTGATCCAACCAAAAAAAATAAAATTGATACATACAAAAAAAGTTACATGTTATACGGTCGCACTATGTCTGAATTGTAATTGGTTTGACTTCGAAACTTGATTAAAGAAAAAATATTCAATAAAAAACTATATAACCAAGTGTAAGCACTAGATATAAGAGTTACAAATCTAAATTCAAAAGAATTATAATTTTATCCTTCATGGAAAAAAATTTATGCATTATATGGCGAGCGTCACTTTTTAAAATGTTATTTTTTGAAAAAAACTAGTTTTCAAGGGAGATGGAAAAAGAAGTGCAATCTTATTCCAAATTTTTTGAAAATAATATATTTAGAATCTACAAAAAAAAATTCATGAAACTCTAATTTGCATCATCTTCAAATTCCTCATAGTTTAGCCACTCTAGGTGGACAAATGTGAAGATTTAGTTTAAAAAAATTATTTCAATGTCCAATTTGGCCAAAAATTGTAAACCACTATTGTGGGATCACCTATACGCATTTCGATGGTATTAGTTTGTAAAAAATATTACAAAACAATATAAACACATGTTCATTTTAAATCCTTGAAGACAATAGTGAGTTCTTTTTAAAGCACCAAAGTTGAGTGTGAAGTTGATTGTTCAATTTTAGTCCCAAATCGAAATTCTAGTAAGTTTCTAAGGTTCAATTTTAACCAACTTGACAAAGTTTGTGTTCTAGGTTAATTTTATGCCCAAAATAATTCTAGTTAGTCCTAAAGCATGAATGAAAAATAATATATGATGGGTTATTTTCGCACGAGTGTTTGAAAATACTATTACAATGGATATCAAATGCTTTTCCTTTCACTTCAATTTTATCTATGATCCTCTTAAAACCTACAATCAATGTTCAAAATTTTAGATGAGATCAAGAAAAAAGAAGATAGGAGGGTTAGATGAATGATTAAGCATAAAAACCCTAAAACTTAGACCAAGTTACAATGTGATTTGACTTTAGGTGTAAAATTGAAAATTTTAACTCTACAAAAATTGAGAAACACCTACACCATTGCATAGCTTATGAAATTGTACACCATTTAAAAAAAAAAGCTTCGAAAAAGACCTCCATATGACCAAGATATGGTCATTTTAAATTTCTGCAAATAAAGGTGTATGCACTAAAATAGAGAACATATGGGCTAAAATAAAGAGCATATGCAATAAAACAGAGAGTATATGCGCTAAAATATCATGTATATGCACTATAATAGGGATTTGATGCGCTAAAAGTCACCATCAATGTAATGCCCCGCCACGCAACCCTAGAGGAAGTTGCAATTCATTACTTAAACGTACCAAAAAAATTTATTTTTTTATTTTTGGTTTAAGTACAAATAACATGTAAAATGAATACATATTGCAAACAACCTCTAAGGCCATGAGACAAAGATTACTTAAAACCCAAAAAACAATTAACATCAAAAGAAACCAAAACATTAATCGCTTACAGAATTAAGATTATATACATCCCATACAAGATAACTTACAACAGAGGATAAGAAATACCAAAAGATTCCAATTAACAACATTTAAACAATAAGATTACAACACTCATTCTTCGAATGAGGTAAATCCAAAAATCATGATTACAATTTACAAATTCCACCTCGATAACAACTGAGGGGTAATAAAATACAATAAGAACTGAAAGAGTGAAGTGTGAGAAGACACTTCATCCCACGAGCTCTCCACTGGTTATCACGAACACATGAACATGAAGAAGAACCAACGGATTTAAGAAGCACGCCACCTGACCACGTGGAACCCAAAGGCCCCACTCCCTCCGTGCTAGGAGATAGTAACTAGGAATTCCTACACAAGACCATCTACCACAAGGCATGGGCCACACAAAGCTGATACAAAATAAATACAAGACCTCATCACATGACTGAACGGTCATACGTACAAGTCTAGGTACGACTCGCACAACATTGTCAAAGGTTACATTGCTTCCAGACAAAGAATAGATTAAGAGTGTCACAAATATCAAATACAAATTGCTGACTTAGGAAGAGTGTCATTGCATAGTTCGTCAAGGGATCTCCTCTAGGAATCTTCCTAGGCCCCGGCCCCCACTCCACGGGTTATCCTGGTAGCCTCTACCGCATTCTCGGCACCCATGCTTACTCCTGCAGAACCAAATACCTCTCGTGAAGACGAGATAGATGATCTTGCCATTCCAGGCCCTCCCATCTCATCCCAAGTCTCGAACTAGCTCTTGGGCCCATGAGCGAGGCACAAATTATCTTGTTTAATGTTTGATGCAACCTAAGCTTCTAAAAGTTTAATTTAGTTATCGCTGAATTAACCAACTTGTAAAGGGTTATCCTGGCACCACTTTGTGCGCCGGCGCCCATTACAAGCCACTCTCCTAAGACAACACACATGGTTATAACCACAAAAGGTGACCAGATAACACGACCTCTCCAATCCAAGGAGGTAACAAAACAAGGAAACTCACTCCAAACACTGGAGGAAAACAAGGTTAAAACCCTCTCCAACACTGGAGGTAAACAAAATACAAAATACCACTCCATCCACAGGAGGCATAAACACGAACCTCTCCTATTCCCAAGGAGACATAAAACATCCCCGTACGTGAAAACCGGGCGAAACGACATGGTGTAACTAAGCACTTTTCCCCACAACACATCAAAGACGACTCACATGCCACAACCGATATCGATAAAATAAATCTTATCTGGAAGACTTTCAATACATTCACACTAATTTCACAACACCAAAGATGAACAATTAACCACTGAGAACATTTCAGACAATGAAGTGAGCTACTGTTCGGATTTCCTAAATCCAATCAAACACAGTATTCATGACTTGCATTGATCCAATATAAACTCATTTCCTTTCACGATGTTGGCATATATATATCAACCATTCAATTACTCTAAATTTCATAGCCATATTCTAAATCAAGACATTTTAATAAATAGCATCATCGAACTGGAATTAAACCAATCAATCACTCTATGTTTCACAATCATATATTGTAAGTAAATCCACTTGATTTGTAAGACATCTGGATTAAATAAATTACTCTTATAGCAATAAGTCAACAACTCAATCTCATATGATTCATTAAATCATTCGTTACTTCTAAGTTTAACCAATGTGTTCTATATTTAGAACATTTTGATAAGTAGACGTTTAGATCAAATAAATCAGTCTTTCTTTCAATTCGCATTAATAAATCAACTAAAACTCATCTCTTCTTGATCACAAATATATTCCAATCAATTATACTAAATATTATATACATAAATCCTCTTGCTGACATTAAAGAATTTAAACCGATAATACAACTCTACTTGATCAACCTATAATTAATCAAAGTCAAATTATCAATAAAACAACATTTGACAAATAAAGTCCTTTGATTTAAATGAATCATTCGTTAATCCTAAACTCTTCAATTTTGTTCCATAATTAATGATTAGAACCACCTGATTGAACTAGGTTATTCATTGTCTCTAAGTTTCTCAATTGTCTTCTATACTTAAAATGTTTTGATAAATAGGCATTTAGATTTAATAAATTAGCCTTTATTTCACATTTGCATCAATAATTTAACTAAGTTCTAATCACTTAATCTATATTACATCATGAATTAAACAAATAAAATAATCGAATTCAATATTCTAAATAAAACGTATGATCAACATCAACTTTTTTTTAAAAATAGTCATTAAATTATCTAATAATCACATGACACCAATGAGAAATTTTAAACTTAATACTTTAATTCTATTGGCTCAATTATGGATAAGGATTAAAATAATCTTTATAAAATAACCCATTTAATCAACTTATAATTAAGTCATTTAATTACAAAACCAACTTTTAATTAAAACATGTGATTATAACTTTCGCCTTTACATATACATCATATGCTAATTTATACACAAATTTAACTATATATTACATATACATGTAAATGTATATATAAATATGTAATTATAAATGTATCCGTTTAATTATCTAATTAATTAAACCTATTTAAGTTCAGCTAATTAAAGTTTTCAATATAACAAATTATTTATTTTAATATCAATTTCCTCCACTATAATAGCCACATAATCATTATAAATTTTTTATTTAATATTTGACATTATTTTAACGTCAATGAAATATCATTATTATTATTTTATAAACCCCAATTCTATTTTGATATTAATCAACTAATTTAACAAAATTATTTAAAATACACCTATTATATTAAATATTATATATATAATATTATTTAAATATTTAATATTTAATATTAAACATTAAATATATAATATTATATATTATAATATAAGATATAATATAAAATTATTTTCAAAATAAAATAAATACTATTAAAACTAAATTTAAATATACTAAAGTTTTATAAAAAAAACAAAGGCTTAAAAGCCTTTTTCTTTGCTGCGTTGCAGCCGCAACAGGGGACGCACCCCTGTGTGGCTGCTACGCAGCCTCACATAGAGGCGCAGCCCCTGTGGTGGCTGCTTGCAGCCCCTTCCCATCCATGGATGGGGGGTGGTTGTGGGTAGCCCCCACAAAACTAAAAAAAATAATATTAATATTATTTTTTATTTTTTTTTCGTTTTAAACAAAACCCAGCTCTGGTAAAAAAACCAAAATGAAATTTACACAGCAACCTTTTGAATTCAAAATTTCCAGTTGCATTGATTTTATATGCAAAATATAAATGGTCATTTATAAAAAAAAACATATCATCTCACAGCCCAAATTGGGCAAATTTTTCTTGAGGTGAAGGTTAAAAGGAAAGATTTTAAACACAATAGCATGGTAAAAATTTTGGGTTTTCTCCAAAAAAATAAATACATTTAATTTTTTTCCTCTAAATCTTCTATTGCTAATTTAAAATCTAATTTCCATGGATTTTGTTGGATTTTCAAACAATATGATAAAGATTTCAAACAGCAAGATGAGAATTTGATCTAATTTAAAAAAAAACAAAGCAAGAAGAAAAGAACCTGATTTTTCTCCCAAGGCTTCAAGATTCCATGGAGCTTTCGAATCCGCTTCAAGATCCAGCTCCAACAAAACCTCCATCTCCTTCAAAAATTCCAAGCAAAAACCATGGCCCCCTAATTTTCCCCAAATTGCAAGCATAAAAATTTTATGAGCCATTTCTTTTCAAAATAGAGTTTTATTCAATTTGGTCAAAGCAAACCCTAAAATTCCCACTATCTAATTTTTTATTTTTTTTAAATTCATTTTAAAACTATTCCATTTTTAAATTCACAAAAATACTTTTAATTTCAATTACAATTTCATGTAATACATAATTGCATTTAAATCAAAACTTTATTATGATTTTCACTACCTTTATAATTTAAATCAAATATTCAATAAAGACAATATAATTCCTTTATTCAAATTTATTCATTAATAAACAAATCAATTGATAACTCAATCTAATTAATTAAATAAATCAATTCCATAGTAACTAAAGAGTTATTTAATTAATTTAAATCCAATTAACAAACGAGATAAATTGCATTTAATTATCGAAACTAAATAGATTGAATAATCTTTTAGACTATATCCACTATTAATCTAATTAATTAATAAACTAAATCTAGTTTATTAATTAATCAAATCAATCAATAACCCAATCATTATTTTATTAATTTAATCAAATAAATCAATAAAATAAATCGCATTTCAGCATTGCAACTAAACACATTTAATCATCAATTAAACTACACAAGTCATTCTTAATAAGTTTTTAACTTGAAGTTAAATAAACACTCAAGGGGAAACTGGCCAAGTTAAAACAACTGACCCCGACGACAACTCAACAACACACTATGACTAGGGTGACGACTTGACTCAGAAAACCTAGCTACTATCTCCCAATCAATTATCGTTGGTAAATGGACACGCTCACACCTGTGAAGCCAGGTGGAGTCGATGTCATGTACCTGCCAACCTGCAGCAAAGAACATGTCGAACGTGCAAAATATATATGTATGTTATGATCAAACACGCCATGAAGAGGGAATCTCAAAATTGTAGGGCGCTCACAAGCAAGTGATACAATCCATCCCCTTCACCAATATAGTATCTCTAACTGACGCATCTAACATCAATGATATGATCAATAGCATAAAACATCATTTAATCAGATATCTTCTAAGTTATTCTAAATCATGCTATAAGGATAACATCGGAATAAAAGAACATCACATCAACATATAACTTCCACATCATTTAATCAATCACGATCACAAGTAATCAAGTTCCAAAGTCCAAGCATGTCCAGACACAATCGTCGCATCGTGATATAACATGTGCATCACTAATAAATACACGATCAAAATGTCACCAAGTTTAACAGTCACATCATAAGCATACTCAGACATACAAAGAACCTTGCCAATCCAAATATCCAAAATGGAGGGGTGTTACAATCAACATGTTGAAATGGACAGTGGATGCGCTATATTGGAATTCATGATCAAACTTGTGGATGAAACTTAGAAATATATATATAATGGGGCTAGGCCCCATGGTGGGTGCCAAAATGTGAAAACTTCAGCCTAGACCCATTCAAGAATGGACAAACAAACAAATATTAGTCCTCAAACTAGTTTAAACCAAAAATTCCCTATGAAATTCATTCAAGCATAATAATAAGAAAACAACATAAAATATCAAATAAAAGCTAATGAAATCTCATTCGAATGCTCAAACCAAAATCCCATAGGAAAATTGGTGCTTCTTTGATGTGGAAAGAAGGCCTTTCCCAATTCCTTGATAACCTTGATCATGGATGTGTGATTCTTGATGCAAAATGCCAATAACCTAGCTATGGATGATGAATTCTATGATGACTTGGACAAAAATGGGTATGTGCAGGATCATGATGGGCCAAAAAGTGGTGATATGATGGGTATGTGGCTAACGAATTTTTTTTATTGAAAATTGATGAAACGAAAAGGGTTTTTAAAGGATATTTTCATCTTTCCATCAATATAAATTATGCTTTACTTTGAATTTAATAAATAATTATTATTCATTTTCTATTTGAATTGCGACTAAAGTCCTGATTGATAGGCTGATTGAAAAACATCTATAGCTTTCAAACGGTATCACTTTTTTTGAATCTAAAACATGGGTCACATTCTATGCTTTACATACTTTAGGATTAAAAAAAAAATGAATTTCATGAAGTTTTCACCAAGTTACTTAGGTGGTCAGACATACAAGTTTTTATATTTTTTAAAAGTTGTAATAAACAATTCATAATTAATTATTTACTTGGAAAAAATTATAAAAAAATATGCATCACATCCAGACATGAGTCCTTTACTTACATGTAAAATCTTATAAAAAATAATTATCATTTTATTGTGGTTAGGGTGGTTAGACAGACACCTACTTATTTTTTCCCTCAAATTTAAGTACTACTGCATTGAAATTTCAAATTTTCACCAAATAGATTTTTTTTTTTTAAATAAACCATGTATTTTAGAAACTACATTCAATTTGCTAGAGAGTCTATTCTTACATATTTTTGAAATAATATAGATAACTTATTCAAATTTTTATGTCAAGCCACCTTACTCTAATTTTTTCTAATTTTTTTGCCACTTAAGGGCTTATTTTTTCCATGATGATCTTGCACATACCCAAATGTGAATGAACTTGCATAAACTTGTGGATAATAACCTTGCATCAAAATATGGATGATTGTGGATGAACTTGTGGATCCCAAATCAATAGAGAAGGCCTATATTTATAATGAAGAAGAACAAAGGATTGAAGAATAGGATGAATGTGGGATTAAAGAAGGGACCAATGGAATTATGCCACTTGTCAACATGCTAATGAAGGAGACTGGACCATATTTTGAACAATGTGCATGTTAAATGAATGTAGGTGAAATTTGAATTTGAAGAGGTGACTTGTGTAAGAGGGGATGTAAGAGCAATTAATGCCAAGTTGGCTCAAGGAGAGGACATGCAAGAGATTTTAATGCCAAGTTGGAGGACAAAAGTTCTTTGGGAGGGAGGATTCAAATAAGTGGAATACTCCAAGAATATGCCATATTTGAATAAAAAGAGAATAATTAGTAAATCAAATAAATTGATTTACATGTGCAACTTGCAAAAGCTAGAGGAATGGAGGATTAGTGAGGAGTTAATTAATGATTAATTAACTTAGATGAAATTAGTTGATTTGACATTTGATTTAGATATTTAGATTTATTTAAATCAAATGAGAGGATATTGGAAGATTGGTAATTTAATTAAATAAGTTTGATTTATTCAATTAAATGAAGAACATAAGGATTTAATTAAATAAAGTTGATTTATTTAATCAAAGAGAGAACATTAGAATTTAATTAAATAAAGTTGATTTATTTAATCAAAGAGGAAAAATTAGGATTTAATTAAATAAAGTTGATTTATTTAATCAAAGAGGAATTATTAGGATTTAATTAAATAAAGTTGATTTATTTAATCAAAGAGGAATTTTGATGAACTAATTAAATAAAGATTATTTAATTAATTAGTTAGTAAAGAAATGATCAAGGAAGAATCGAAGTTGGTTATTCAGAATTGAGTGCATGATATCAATCAAGATATTTTGAGTGTCTTCAATTATATTATATTATAATATAATATATAATATTATAATGTATTGTATAATATATTATCTATTATATAATATAATATAATATTATATTATAATAATATTATTATATTATAATATAATATAATATTATAATATATTTAATTATATTTATCGTGCAAAAGCGAGAGATTTATGTATTGTAATTTACTTACTTTCAAAGCCATTTTGAAATTCTTTTTTAGTGGGAAAATAAACCTTAATGCATGGGAAATTCTCGGTGGGAGATTTTTAGGCTACAATTCACCAAATTGGAGAAGTGAAAGGTCAATATCAACCAGGAAGAGTTTGTAGGAGCTAAAACCAATAGCAGTGGGGAAAGCAGAAAAAAAACAATGTAGGGATTCACACATCAGGAGTTTTTGATGATGATTTATATGTGTTGTGGGCACTTGACCATGTGAGAAGGCTCAATGCTAGCCGCACTGTGCATATTTCTCTTGATAGGTGTTTAGGTAAGCCAACACATATCATGCAGATTTTGTTTATATTTTCCATAATGTAAAAATCTAAATGTGCTCATTACCGGATCTTGGTCGTAATTTTATTTTAATAAACACACTTTAAAACCCTTGTCAAAATCTTATTTTCAAGCTACAACTCACCCAATTGGAGAAGTGAAAGGTCAATACTAGGGAGGAAGATTTTGGAGAAAGAAGAAAAGGAAGAGACAAGGTGAGCGAACTACTTGACATAATACCTCAAAAAAATGTGGTCTCATCAAATGCATTAATTGTAGGATATGCACAAAGTGGTTTTATTGAAAAGGGCTTTCAAAATGGTTAGTGGAAAAATATGAATCCTTTCCATTTCTTTGCTTCTTGTTTTTTATTTTTCCTCACTATATTTGGTTTTGAATTTTCTCTCATTTTCCACTATTTTTTAAATATGAATAACACAATTTTCTAAATGATAAAATATAGACTATTTAATAAAAAAGTGGCTATATTCTTTGCTTAGTTGAACACAACAAAACCCAAGCTAAATTCTAATAATTTTCTTTACAATAGTGGACATTGCAGGCCAAATGAAGTTATGTGGGCCGGCAGATTATGATTTCAACATCCTCATAAGGGCCACTAGCAATTTTCACCAAGCTAATAAACAAGGAGAAGGAGGTTTCAATCAAGTATTTAAGGAGGGTATATTAGAAATGACCCTTTCTTTTGTGACTGGTAGATTTACATATATATAAAGGGTCCATTTTTTGATGATTTGTTTGGTTATAGGGCACATTAAAATAAGAAAAAGTAGTGGCAGTGAAGAAGTTATCATTAGCCCATTCTCAACTTAGCCATGCATTAACTTCAATTTGAAATTGAAATAAAGCTCATATCAAATGTTCATTGATATAGAGTGATTCTCTATTTTTATGCCCTTTTGAATTTTTAATTCTTCAAAAAATGTTGTAAAACAATCAATGAGACAAGTTGTCACTAAGGCACATCATTTATATATTTTTCTTTTCAGTAAGGCTATAACCATTGAGGTTTTTATTTTCCACTGAGGCTTAATGAAGTAAATTTTTAGACTCATAAATATTTTGTGTAAGAGAGGGGGACAAACAACATCAAGGCTCTAGGTCACAAAGATATGAGAGTGGAGGGATGCCCTAACTTACCTCACTCTAAAAGATGCTTAGGGACAATGATCGAGAATGATGAGAACTATAACGTACTTCTATCACTCTATAGACCTTGAACTTAGGTTTGGGCTAGGCGAGCTGGATTTTGGAGTCAATACTGTGTCTCAGAGAACTCTCTATTTGAGGATGGAAATACAGTTCTAGGATGACAACATGGTGTGTTGGCATCTCTTAGGCACGTTGGTGTCTATATAGTTAGAAAATAGTAAACAAAATACAAATATCCTAAAAACTAACTAATAGCCTAGCTAGTTAATTTTGACAGGAAAAACAAAATAAGAAAGTATAAGTAAAGACGAATATGATAAAATGGACAAAGGAGAGCTAGGGTGATGAAAAAAATGTCACATGAGTGCCAGTTCGCTAGCTAGCTCTAGATGTACATTCACCTACACACAAGTAAGAGGGAAAAATTTTGGGGCTATATAGGGGCCTGCCTCAATCAGACCTCTGTTTTGGTGTTTCCACCTCCATAAACAACTATAAAGAAATGAGGTAGAAATATGCAATAAAGGAAAGAAGAGAGAGAAAAAAAACACTACAAATAGTATTATGCTACTTCTATCAAATCACAAAGGGGAGGAGTGAAACATTACCACCTCCAACCAAAAGCTCACTAGCCAAAGGAGGAGTTATAGACTTGGCATTGTCACTGCAACCACCACTATGATATAGGAAGGTCTTGCGAGACTCCAACCCCATGCTTCTATGTCTTGCTTCAAACTTGCAATGTGGAGTTGATGAAGCTTCAAATGCTGCTATAATGGAGTGCTGGAATGCTAAGAGAATGTGAATTTATTACTTAGAGGTTGAAATGAGATGAGAATGGATGTTTCTGAAGGTCAGATGGGAAAAATGTGCCATTTTTAGGGTTATTTGGTCAAAGAGGGACATTAAAATTCATCCCCAATCAAGAGTGTAGTGTCTCTACCAGCTTCAAAGGCAGGAATCTATCAGGGATGATAGTGCATCGTGTAGATGTCTTTGTTTCACACGTGTGTACCTAACAAATATTCTCTCATTGACACAAATGACAGATGCCAAGTGGATGGAAGGTAGTTGGGTGATGTGGAATTTCACCTTTAGATTTGATTTTCTAAGGTGAGGGTATATGAAATAGGAATTTGCATAATGGGTGTAAATTCGCTCCTATACATTTTCCCCCCACTTTAACGAGCATGAATACTAATAAGTGCTTTGGTAAAGTAGATCAAAGAGGTAGAAGGTTTATAAATTAATACCATAAACCATTGAGTAAGTAGCCCATGATCTAATGAGCTCAAAAGCACAAGACATGAAAAGGACTCCACAAGTACTCTTCTTGAGGAGTTTTGAACAAAAGACTCCATAGCCCCATAGAACTATGAAGTTGCACAAAGTACATCGATGGCCCTTAAACCAATGGTGGAAAAATATTGTAGGATGAAAGTGTCTTATAGGCTTACAAAACTATGAGGAGGAAACCCCCAAGATCTCCCACATGAAGGAAGCCCCATGAAGCAAGCACCTTACAGGGCCACATACCTATAAGGAAGCATCTGCCAAGATCTCAGACATGGAGGAAACCCAAAGAAGTAAGTTCCTTACAAGCCCACAAACCTATAAGGAGGCATCCCCCAAGATCTCTCACATGGAGGAAACCAAAAGAAGTAAGTGCCTTACAGGCCCATAGACCTATAAGGAGGCATCCCTTAAGATCTCTCACATGGAGGAAACCAATGAAAGGGAACTCCACAAATTCAAAAAGTAGCTTCATAGACGCACCTGCAAAGCAACATGTTAATCCACAAATAAAACATGCCAAGAAACACAAGGTAGCTATGTAGGAAATCAAGAAGATAGTCATACAGACTATCAACAAATTGGAAGGCTTTCAAAGGGATCCCTTGGGAACCCAATCCACTCAAGGGATGTGTTGTTTGAAAGTGCAAAAGATATTAATTCATCATCAAGGAATTCGAAAGGAAGAAAATTCCCCCTCATGAGGGGAAGGTCATAGTTGCTCCCACCTCAAAGGAAAGTTTTCAAGTTTTTTCTTTACGAACTTGTAATGAAGGAAACACATTTCGTTAGGGGTTCAAATCGAGAATGTGATTTTTGAAAAAAAAATTCTTGTGAAGATTCTTGAGAAAAGATTCATTGGCAACAAATTTGTTTTCTGAAAATTGGAGAATCATAGAAATGGTGTTGTCACACACACGAGGGGAAACTCAAGAAAAAAAAAGAAATATAAGAATTTAGAAAAAAAGACAAATAATCACAAATAGAGAACACATGGGGATCTAGTTTCATGGGGTCAGATATTATCATGCTTATATAAATAATAGGTAACTACGGTGGAAGGTGAAAGATCATCAATCCCCACCAGATCAAGAAGAATGCATGAAAAATAAAGTAAAATTAAAAATTGGGTCAACATGGAAGGGAAGCCTGAATCCCCCCAACACTTTGCATCATCCCCAATTTTCCAAAAATCAAACACAAACATGGAAGAATGATGATACAAATAGAAGAAGGTTCATGACACAAAAAATCACCCTTGTATCCAAGCACCAACAAGGGTGACAAGGGTCATCTAGAAACACATAGCACAAGTATGGGGGAACATATTACAACATACACACACTTCTATTCTAAAGATAAAGAAGAGGCATCCCCCTAACACTCATCGACCAAGAGATCGTTTGCTTCCCAATCTAGATCATTATATGGGGAAGGAAGATGAGCCTATAGTAGTGGAGAAAGTTGAGAAACAATGGGGGGATTCAACTTCAGTACCTTGGTAGGAGGCCTCTTCCCATTTATCGCTTTGGGAGAAAAAATGATGGAATTCCATGGAGGCCAAGACATAGAGGATTCCCCATGGGGACCATTTCTTCCACCATATCAAATGGGCCTAGGCTCTATGGGCAGAACAAGAAGCTTGAATGTGGGATGCTTGGGATTTTTCCAAGTAGGTACCATAGGATTCTCTCACAACCACGGAACAAAATCCAATGGAACCACAATAGGATGAGAGGAAGCATCTTGATGGATAACAGAAGAGGAGGAAGAAGAATCTTGAGAGAGGTTCTCCCCTTCCCTTCTACATGCCTTGGTGGCATCATTGTCATCTTTCAAATAGGCCCTATGAAAAATAGCATAAGGTGATAGGGGGTACCTCACTCTATGCATTAAGTGCCCTCTCTTGTACTTCTAATATGTATGGTACAAGAGGTCTATCCTAGGCAGGAGAGGACCAATAGGTGTTTGCCAAAAGTGGTCTAAGGAATAGCTACCATGCTCAACTGGTGGTCTGTAACCAGTGTTGTGGATTATATGCACGAAACCCTCATGTATACACTTCTAACACTTATGCACAATTGAGGGAACTATTTTCATAGCTACTCGCTAGGGGATACCTAGATTCACTCTAAAGATTTTAGACCCTAGGATTATGTCAAACAATAAGTTCACAGATTTAGGTCTAAAAAGGACCTACAAAATGATACTACCAAGAGGAGGTATAGAAAGTATATTGTGCATATGAGCATGATCTCCTCAATTATTATATTCACCTGAGACATGGGGTCAATGAGAACACCTGCTACAGTGTTTCCATTGATTCATGCAAGGATATAAAGAGGAGATGGTTCTCTATTGAAACCCATTGGCAGGTCCTGTGAGGTGAAGGTTATACTTGGACTACTACTCACAAGCTACATAGAGGGGATAGGTTGATGTCGAAAAGAGGCCATCATGCACACTAAATGACTCTCTCATAGAGCACCCAAAATTTTTCTGATCAAACCATGACTCAATTAAGGCTTTATAATGCAACACCTATGAATCCTTCCAACTACACCTACTAGGGGTCGTAGGTTGGGTTGTAAGGAAAAGGCCTCACAACACTCACACCTACAACTCTACTAGAACACAAGGAAAGGATTTTTAAGTATTGTGGGACAAAAAAAAAGTGTTTCAAATTGGGTTCACCAAAATTGTAAGAGAGGGGGACCAACCACATGAAGGCTCTAGGTCACAGAGAGTTGAGAGCGGAGGACTGCCCTAACATTCCTCACTCTAAAAGATGCCTAGGGACAAGGATCAAGAATGATGAGAACTATAACATACTTCTATCACTCTATAGACCTTGAACTTGGGTCTAGGCTAGGCAAGCTGGTTTTTGGAGTCAGTACTATGTCTTAGACAACTCTTTGTTTGAGGACAACACCGTTCTAGGATGACAGCGCATTGCACTAGCATCTCTCAGGCATGTTGGTGTCTGTATGGTTAGAAAGTAGTATTTGACAATAAAAACTTCCTAAAAACTAACTAATAGCCTAGATAGTTGGTTTTGATGGGAAAAATAGAACAAGAACGTATAGCAAGTAAAGATGAATAAGCATGATAAAACAAATAAAGGAGAGCTTGGGTGGTGAAAAAAAATCTCACACAAGCACTAGTTCACCAACTAGCTCCACATGTACATTCACCTACACACAAGAAAGAGGGAAAATTGTTGGGGATGTATAGGGGCATGCCTCAGTCAAACCCCCATTTTGGTGTTTCCACCTCCACAGGGAACTAGAAAGCAATGAAATAGAAATATACAATAAAGGAAAGAAGAGAGAGAACAAAAATACTATAAATAGTATTATGCTACTTCTATCAAATCATAAAGGAGAGGATTGAAATGTTACCACCTCCACTCAAGATATCACTAGCCAATAGAGGAGTTATGGACTTGGTAATGTCACCATAGCTGCAACTATGATGAAGGAAGGTCTCGTAAGACTCCAAGCTCGCACTTCTATGGCTTGCTTCACACTTGCAATGTGGATTTGATGAAGCTTTAAATGCTGCTATAATAGAGTGTTGGAATGGTACTTGAGAGTGAAGTGAAGTGGAAGATTGCTAAGAGAATGTGAATCTATTTCTTAGAGATTAAAATGAGTTGAGAATGGATGTTTTTAAAGGTGGGAAGGGAGAAATCTGCCATTTTCAAGGTCGGTTGGTTGAAGAGGGACATTACAATTCATCCCCAATTGGGAGTGTAATTCATTTTCCAACTTTAGACACAAGAATCCATCAGGGATGATAGTGCGTCGCATAGAGGTCTGTGCGTTGCGTGTGCATGCCCGACAAATATTCACTCATTGACATAAAGGATAGATGCCAAGTGGATGGAAGGCAGTTGGATGATGTGGAATTTCCCATTTGGATTTTATTTTCTAAGGTGATGGTGTGTGAAAGGGGAATTTGTAGAAGGGGTGCAAATTTTCTCCTATACACTGTCTCGTGGCTCCTCTTGATTTGTGATCTATTTGTGATCAATCATATTTGTTCAAGCATTTTAGTCTTCATTCCATGGTGCTTCTCTCAATATTTGAATAGATATGATACTTAAATTTTATATCCATAAGTTTATGAGGATTAATTAAGTTAGATTTGATTTATAACTTAAATCATTGATTGACCCAAATAAATGACTAAACCATGACTAGATAAATGACTACCATGACTACAATAAATGACTACAATGACTAAATAAATGACTACCATGAGTAAAATAAATTATTACCATGACTAAATAAATAGCTACCATGACTAATTAAATGACTACCATGACTAAATAAATGACTACCATGAATAAATAAACAACTACCATGACTAAATAAATGACTACCATGTCTAATTAAATGGCTAGTTAACAACAATAAATGACTAAATTAACGACTAAATATAGTACCAAATTGATCAATCAAAACAACCAATTGATGCCTAAAAATGGTTTAGTCATGAATTTGTTTGTGTTATAAATGAATGGAAATAAACTAATAATGGTCACGTGACAAATTTTTAGAAGTTTATTTAGTCATTTTTTTTTTCTACTAGTGAATCTTGCATTACCCAAAAAAATTGTTTTTTATTTAATTTATTTAGTTGTTTTGAGTTCCATGATGGCACTTAAGGGGTTAAGACAATTAGAAGTTAGAAAAGGAAAAAAAATGTCACTTAATATTTTTAGTAAGTTAGCTTAAATGGGCTTGTATGGACCTGAGAATTTACCCTAAGGAGTAGAACTAAAAGAAATTTTCAATCATGAAAGAATCATCTCAATACCCTACATAGTTTGGGAGATATTAAAGTTTTCGTCCCAAGAAATTTCTCCAATGCATCTTCAAATTTAGATATGAAAACATTAGAGGCCCCGAAACAACTCGAAAAGTGGATGAATGGATCTTCAATGGATTAAGCATTGTAAATATCTTTGAGAGCTTTCCAAAAATATGTTATAATAGAAAATTAGACACCTAGATCAAAAGTTATGACCCCACGAAGTTGCCCCTCCAAAAATTGAATTTCATTAAAATATCTTCCTAGGAAATAAATCAAACGATAGGAATTTTGGTGCCAAAACAAAAAGGAAAGTAAGAGTTTGTAGAATATTCTAGGGTGGTTATTGTTTAAAATAAAAAGGGATAAGTGGGGGTTGTAGAAGGTGATAGTTCCATTAGTGCAGATTGTGGCTCCAAATAATATATTTTATTTTTTAGAGTTGATTTTTTGTAATGAATCAAGCCCATGAGGCCATAGCATGTAAGTTTTGAATTTGTAATTTCATTTTCTAAAAAATAGTTGAAAGTGAGTTATTTTTTTTGTCTCACATATTCTATGTTGGTATATATTGTTGTGATTTGTGTGGGTTTTGGGTGGTTTGGCCTTCATCAAGTGGTATTAGAGCAGGTTTTCCTAAGTGTGTAAACAGATCTCTAAACATGAGGTAGTTTGCACCAATACTTATGGTTGTGAGTTTCTACAAAAAGTGATTAGAATGCCTCTATGAAGAAGTCATGGCGATGGAAGAAATTTTATTGTATTAGAATAGGGTTTTAGAGGCCTTGCAAAGACAAGTTCAAGAACTACAAGAGGAGCTACATCGAGGATTTGAGCCAAGAAGAGGAGATGAAAGTGAAGATGAAGCTGAAAATGAGGAATAGTTCAAAGAAGAACAAGAAGAAAAAGATCTAGAGCAATTCAAATTATTTAAGGCCATCTCTAAGATTGGGAAAGGGACAAAGATCGATGTTTCTACATTTTTTTGAAATCTTAACCTAGAAGAGTTGATTGATTGGATCAACGATATTGAGGAGTACTTTGAGTATGAGGAGGTGGAAGATCCTAATAGGGTTATGCAAATATTTGGTGGAAAGAGGTACAAATAGAATGAAATCAAAGAGAAAAAGAGAAAATAACAAGATGGGATCATATGATAGACAAATTAAAAAGACAATTCATTCCTATGGATTATGATCTAGATTTTTTGAAGAAGATGCAAGGGATAAAACAAGCAGGAAAATCCATCTAGGAGTATATAGAAGAATTATACTGTGTCTTGATCAAAACGGACCATTATGAGGGAAATAAGGAGAAATTTTCCCGTTACATAAATAGGTTGAAGCTAAGTATTCAAGAAGAGTTGGTTCTAGTAAGAATGTCTACCATTGAAGATGTATATCAGTTTGCTTTGAAGGCAGAGGAAAAGTTTAATAGAAGACTTGAAAGCAAGCAAAGAGTTGGGGGTTGTGGTGGAAAGACTAGTGGATGGTCATATGGAGGTTGAAATGAAGATCAAAAGAAAGGTGAAGGATCTAGTAGTAGCCAGAATTAGAAAGGAGATAACACTTATCATCCTCATTATTAGAATAATGGAGACCAAAGAGGAAGAGGAAGAGGAAGATCTAGACAAGGACTAGGAAGATGACACTTTTTTGGAACCTATTTCAAGTGTGGAGAAGGACATAGAGCATATGAGTGTCCTCAACATCAAGGAAGGAAAAATAAAATACTTGAGGGTAATGCACGAGTTGCACATGTAGATGAAGATGTTGAGTCTTCACAATCCAAGGATATAGAAACATGAGAGGTTCTCATTACTAGAAGAACCTTGTTGAATGAGGAGAAGGAACCAAGTCAAAGGAAGAATTTTTTTCACACTAGATGTAAGTGTGAAGGTAAATTTTGCAATGTTATTATTGATAGAGGTAGTACTTGTATGCAACCTAAAATGGTCACCTAGACTTTGGGCCCCATTTATTTAATTTGTCAACATCAACTTTTTGAATCAATGATTGTCACATTTTCAAATCAAATTTCTTAGTCAATTCATAGCTATTTCAAATGTTTCAATTTTCCCTAAGGTTTGAATGCTTCATTAATTTTATTTAATCAAAAGAAATAAATCCCTTTTAATAAATAAAATAATGTTATTTAATTGAAGTTAATATTACTTAAATAAAATGATGCTATTTAATTAAATCTATTTTTAATTAAATAATTTTATTTTATTTTATTAATATTCATTTCTAAATTACATAATCTTATTTTATTTTATTAAAAGAGATTATCATCTTAAATTAAATTAAATGAATGAAATATCCTCTCAAGAATATCCTGTGATGAAAAAAAGGGAAACAAATCAATTAAAAGGGAAATAAACTAAAAAAAAAGAATTTCAATCAAGATTTGTTTCTATTTTTCTATTTATCCCACATTGCTTCTGAATTTGCCTTCAATTCTACTTTTGCCTATAAAATGAGCCCTCTCATTCTCATTTCAAGAATCACGAATTTTTACATCAGACTTATGCTACAAATTTGAATTTTATCATTTGAGATTACATTAGTTTTGATTATATAAGCATCTTATTTTTAGAGCATATAGTTTAATATTACATTTTAGCTTAATCTTCATAGTAGATTAATTTGCAAAATAATTCATTTATGGCATTGCATGTAGATTAATTTTCATTTCAATAAATTAGTTTGGTTTATTACATTTTACAGCCATTTAGATTAGTTTTCATTGTTGCATTGCAAGAACAGGATTCATGGAGATTGGCATTCTTGCTTCTCCTCTTTGAATCTCTTGTTCCGAGATTGTATTTGCAGGGGTAACAGGGTTAATCTGAGGGCCACAATATCAATCCCTGCTCTTCTCGGATAGAGAGCTGTGAATTGATTTGCAAGGACTCATTATTGAGTATCCTTGCATGCAAGGATTCACAGAAGTATAACATATTTTCAGTTATACATTTTGGCGCCCACCGTGTTTAATTTTTAATTTTTCATTTAGTTTAGTTTTTAATTTAGTTTTTAATTTTTAATTTAGTTTTTAATTTAGTTTAGTTTTTAATTTAGTTTTTAATTTTTAGTTTTTTTTAGTTTAGTTTTTAGTTTAGTTTTTAATTTAGTTTTTAGTTTTGCTTCATAAATCCATCTTCCACTCAGTTGCAGGAAAAACGATTTCTGGGTTTTGTAGCCAGGGTCGAAATCTGATCTGGGTATTTTTTAGTTTTTTGATTTCTTTCACAGATCTGAAGAAAATAGCTGCACAAAAACCGTCGCGCGTCATTTTTTCACCTGGCTAAAGATTTAAAAAAATAATTTTTTTTCATCTTCTACTTGCTGGATCAAAAAACGATTTCTGGGTTTTATTTTTTGCTTCAAAAAATTTCTGGGTTTCTGTTTTTGTCTACTCATTATAAACAGATTTTTCAGAAATCAAATTTGAAGATTTTTATGCATGTTTTTAATTTTTAATTTTTAATTTAGTTTAGTTTTTAATTCTAATTTAGTTTTTAATCTTAATTTAGTTTAGTTTTTAGTTAGTTTGGTTTAGTTTTTAATTTAGATTTTTAAATTATATATTTTTTTAGTTTCTAAAATTCAAATTAGATTTTTTAAACTTTGTTAATTTAAAGTAGATTCTTTAACTTTGTTAATTTAAATTAGATTTTTTTACTTTAGATTTTTTAACTTTATTAATTTAAATTAGAATTATTAATTTAGATTAGAATTTTTTTAATTTAGATTAGATTTTTTAATTTTATTAATTTAGATTAGTTTTGTTTTAAATTTTTAGTTTAGTATTAGATTAATTTAGTTTAATTTTAGTTTTGTTAACTAATTCCTTTTAGATTAAATTTTGACTAGATTAAATTAGATTTTTTTAATTCTGGTTCTTCTAAATTCTTTTTTCACAGCATAACAGTTTCTGCAGGACGCCAGTCAGAGAACTTGAAACACACTAACGGTTTGATTGCAGGACGCATGACAAAGACTTAAAAACAAACACTTACGCTTGTCAAAGATCTTATTTAAAAAAATATTGTGTTTGTTTTCCTGCTTTTCAATTCACATAGTCTAATTAGGGCTTCATTAAAATTCTTAGGAGTTTCGATAGTGAGTAGGGAATTTGGCTCTTTGTTACATGGAGGTGATGACCATGGACAAATCCAGGCTCCTTATGATCTTACTAATATGACAAACTCTTAGGGAGCAGAGCAAGGTAGTGAATCTTTAGCACTTTCACTCGTCAGGGGATTATGCTCTTCTTCTCTCATTGAGAGAATCAGAAACCCAAAAGCGTGTGGATTTGGTGAAGTGAAACTAGCTCGGTGATTAAGGTTGTTTAGCGTGTTTGGGTAAAGAGACGGGCTAGAGAAGTATGCTCTTCTCCTTTTGGGAGAATCGAGGAAAATCAAAAACCGAATCAGAGGCCATGTCGATGTCACCTTTAGGGCTGCCGGAAAGTTGAACCTGAGAGCTGACCCGGTAATTTTATAGCGTTCCACCTCACTTTCATAATAAGAAGCGTCTTGTTGAGTTTAAAGACTCCAAGACCATAGTAACTTCTTTTCCATGGCTTAGACTGATCATCATGGAAAAGCTGCATTTTATTACCTTGGCCGGTCGCAGCTCTGAGCCACTTCTTGAGGGGTGTGTGATTTTCCGAGGTGTTGGTGTGGCTGCGAGGCTAAAGCTGCATATCCCGAGAGGCAGAAGGTTATTGTGAGCGAGGCCAGAATAAAAGCCTCTTAGTTGGTTGCCTGCGGGACACCTCCGAAAGGAGTCATAATATTTGTGCAAGGAGAGGGAAGAATCTCTCCATATGTTGATCATACACAGATTCCCATCATAGGCATACACCTGGACATTTGGATGCGGTTGCGACACTGGCCCTTGCTACAAGGGTAACCTTTGAACGTACACTGTTGAGTCCTTGGAAACACCAAAAACACGGGCGCCCTCTAGGGGGTGACACGGCTGTGTGAGGTGCACGTATGCGCATAAGCAATGGGGCAAAGGTTTTGACTTCTCACCATTTTCTTTGGTAGGGATAGCTATGTTTTTGTTTTTGAGTCTTAAACATTGTCCAAACATCTTCAAACAAGACTCCCCCGATACTATCAAGTTGCTTTGTCCTTGATAGATCTGTTATTGACTACTTTTTGTATCACAACTTGTCTGATTGAAACCTATGTGCTTGATCAAAATCTGTGGATATACTTGCTTAATCTTTGCAAACAAACAACAAACTGAAATACTAAGTTCTTCGATTAGGTGACTTGTCCCAGTTTTAGAGACTTGTTCTGTATTTAGGGTTTATGTGTCCTTGACCTTTTGAATTAGTGATCCTTGATCTCATAAGCGATTTTGCTTGAGATTGGCAAATTAGGAATTGTTCCTGTCAAATAGATAAATTTTTAGACTCTTTGATAACACACTTGGAGAGTGCTAGTAGTCTCCTTGTCCACCCATTTTCATACAATTCAAACTCAGTACACTTTGTGTAAGTCATCCTCCTGATCCATATGTGCTAGGGTGTTCACCCAAGAATTGAGCACCTCTGTGGCAGTGTTGGTTTGCACCTATTTGCAACAGTTCTATTTCACCATCTCTCTCGGACAAGAGAAAACTTTTACTATCCTAGTCTGGTATTGACGTTTCTTAGAATTGTCTGTTTACTTGAACTCTCCCTTTCATGTCGGTCACAACAAGATATCAAGTGAGCCAAGGAAAGTGACCTCAGATAGTCTTTAACCAACTACTGATTAGGACTTGTCAAAGAAAGGAAAAAGGAACCAATATTTGACCCAGTCACCTAAGAGTGGTCACGAAACCTATTTTGACCCAAGAGAGCCATTTTGGTGACTTAAGTACCCCTCGGCACCTTCCCATAGGGTATGGATATGAGTTATCTTGTCACTTGGCGGGAGAGGGAAGCCATGGATCAAAATCTTGATGATATCTATGAACAACACAGAAACAACATGATATTTGGAAATTCTTCTCATGATGATCAACCTGGTTCACCCCTCATTAATACAAGATATTTGGATGCCCATCAATGGGATGAAAGGTATAAGAGACGAGCTCACCAAGAACAATGGTCACAACACGAAGACCAAGACAATGAACCTCGCGATGCTCATGTCAATACAACGTATACCAATGACTTGTTCAAACAATCTAGACCAAGCTCACCACTTCAACATACCTCAAGGTTCACAAGTGATAGGCTTAGAAGAATTGAACGCGAAAAGAAAGCCTTTCTAGATGAACAAGCTGCAAAGCAAGAAAAGTTTAGACAACTTGAGGAAGAGAGCCAAGCTTTATTGGAGGTACAAAGGAAACTCGCTCAAGAGGAGCAAGATAGGCAGTTAGCCCACCAATTAAACAAACAATACAATACAAGGGGTGCTAACAGTGGACATAATTCTCCTCCCTCCACCTTCGGAGCACCCAAGAGCTAGAAGAAGCTGGTCGGCACCTTCTAGATCTCCTAGTCCTAGAGGAAGAAGGGCCTCTCAGTATGCTCACTATAGGAGGCAAACTCCTCCCAGAAATTCAAGACCACACTCCCAACATGTACATCCTGGTTCCCAACATGGAGGTGGTAGCTCACATTATGATTTTGATACTCAAGACTTCATGCGAATACAACAAGAGCCTATCTTCCAACAGTATGTGGAGAGGTATTTGGAACAAAACAAAGATAAGTTCTTGGAAAGTCTAATCAACAAGGGTGCCATAGTCCCTTATAATTTTGATGTGGACAACAAAATACAAAACAAAATCCCTCTCAAAGAGGAAGAAATCCCCAGCCAAATGAAACCAAATGATGGAAAATGATGCAACCTAAGGCTCATTCTCACTAGACTCAATTTGTCCTAATCCTATTATTTGACAAAATTATTGAGTATGAAAGATTTTCCAAAGAGATTGGAATTCCCTGTCTGATAAATATGATGGTGATGGTGATCCACCACGACCATGTCTTGTCCAGTTCTATACTATGAGCTTTGAGATTCCATAAGGATGGCTCCTATTTGATGAGGTTGTTCCTAGGAGTCTTAAAGGACAAGCAATGGAATGGTTTACCAATATCACTCCTCTGTCAAGACTTTTAGAGAACTTGTTCATAGATTCGTTCAACACTTAGCATATAATTTTGTCAAGACACATTGCTATGTTGAGGACCTATGCAACGAAACAAAATGAGGGAACCCTTTATTTACCTTCTTGCAAAGGTGGAGAACAATGCTCTCGGTATCCTAGAACGATCCATGAGGATAGAAAATATTGACATACTTGTTAGTAATTTGGTGCACGAAATGAACATGAGATCAAAAGTAGTCTTCACTTCCTTTGATGCCATGATTGGGCATGCATTGAGGATGTTCTAAAGAACAAGGCATTTTGACCAGACATAACAATAATACCAACAATGGTCAACACAACAATAAGGATAAAGGGCAGAACAACAATTGGAACAAAAACAAACAAGTTGTCAATGATGGAGTTGTGGATTCTTCCCAATCAAGAGATCAAAGTGTTCTTAATTTGACTAAGGTTGTGCAAGCAATGAAGCTTAATGCACCTCCACAACAAGAAAGTAAACCAACATATCAAGAGAGGCCCAAAAACCAGAAGCGGCAATTTACCAAATTGGGTGACTCATATGAGGATATTCTCAAAACTCTCATTGCTAACAACTTGGCACATCCTCAGGATCCTGCAAAATTTCACATTCCAGATCCTAAGCCACATTGGTGGGATGACAAGACATTCTGTAAATTTCATAATGGCCCTGGCCATACTGTTGAAAACTGTTGGAAATTAAAACATATCGTCCAAGATTTTATAGAAAGTGGAAAGCTTCAAGTTGATGGCCTAAATACCAATGCTGATCATAAGGCTTTTAAGGAACCTTTGCCTAATTATGACAAGGGGGAAACCTCTAAATCACAGAATGGCAAAGCTGCAATCAACTACACCTATACAGCGGCAGAAAATGTGATAAACATGCTTGAAGTTGTGGAGCCAAGTGTTAATATGATAAGGAGTAAGGACCCGCATGGTTATGACTCTCCCCCTATTTTTGACAACCAACCTGTTGTGGTGCTGAGAGGTCCTCATTCTAGGTTATCTTCCCAAGCCCTTAATGTTGTTACCAGGAGTCAAGCCCCTATTATTCTCAGAGGGCCTAGTTCAGGTCCATCCAACAAATCCAAGCAAGTGGCATCCAAGAATGTCACTATAAAGTCCGCCACTGCTCTCAAACCAAACTAAAATCTTGTAGATCAGTTACAGAAAACTCCAGCACAGATCTCAATCTTAGAGCTTCTAGAGTTGTCCCCTAGACATAAGCAGATCCTTGAGGACGCTTTGTGCACAACAAATGTCCCCAACAACATTGATATAGACCAATTCCAAGGCATGGTGAATCACATTACTAGCCCACATTACCTTTCTTTCTCTGAAGATGATGACAAATCCCTAAGCCATCCACACAATCTTGCCCTTCACATTGAATCATGATTCATAAAACCCGTGTCAGGCGCGTGTTGATTGATGGGGGTGCTGGGTTAAATATCTGTACTTTGAATTTGTTAAACACTTTGGGCTATTCAGAGCAAGTGATCGACACTAGAAAGAAGATCACCATAAAGGCCTATGATGAGGCAGAACAAAGTTCTAAGGGGTTGGCTATCCTTCCTGTCAGGATTGGCCCAGTTGAAAAAGATATCTTATTTCAAATTGTTGATACTGGACCCCTTGAATACAACATTTTACTGGGTAGACCATGGATTCATGATATGCAGCCAGTGCCGTCTACCTACCACCAGTGTGTTAAGTTCCCCTACAATGGAATAGAAATTTGCATACCAGGGGATAACACCTTATCAATTAACTCAATCTCAACTAATGTTCATGTCCCTCTTAACCGAGCAGCAGAGGATTATGAAACAACTTTAGCAGACTATCAAAACAAATTTAAGTCAGTAGACCTTGGCATGGGGGGGTATCAACTTGACTCTTTTGCAAAGATTCTTGTTTCCCCTAGGACATATGGAAAGCCTTCACAGGAGATGAAACCATCATCTTCAGCAATGACAATATTTGACAAGTTTGTTGAATCCTCAGTACCAATACAAGATGAAAAAGAGGAAGTAGTTGTTCGAGATTGGATATACAAAGAGGAGAAATACCAACACAATGAAAATTTCTCCCCCTCTCCTAAGTCCTATGGGAGAGGATATACTTTTGTCAAGAAGATGGGTTATCCAGGATATGGCCCTCTTAGTCACAGGTTAGATGCTAGAGCCGAACCACTCAATCATGATCTTTTTGCACGTAAGTCTAAGAAACCGGTTGGCCTAGGCTTTATGAACAACAATAAATGCACTGTCCCCATTTCTGATAGGCGGGAAAGTAAAGATGACACATAATATGTACCAGATTTGACCAATCAACAAGACATAATAGATGATTGGATACCTTCAACAAATCTCCTTTGGGAAGATAGTCCTCCTATCTCATTTGCAATAGATAGTGACTGTATGAATGCAAGATTGACTATGGATAGTGTCTCCATCCCAGCTACAATGGATGGTGATAATTTATAATTTCAGGATAAATTACAGAGGGAGAGGAGCCTCTTCCAAATCTTGAGGTTTACATCAACAGGCTCCAACAATAATTCAGAAATAGACTCTCATGAGTTTGAACGGGGATTCACTCGCAACAGCTGACTGGATATGGACGCTAACCATGCTTATGTTCTCAACTGCAACAGATTTAGTCATGTGTTAGATTAGAAGATTGGAACCTACATGTCGCATTAGTAGACGCATTCTTCGCCATAGATAAATTCTGATTTAGACACTTTAGGAGGGAACTTTGACAGATTCCACCACAGTCACCGTAGATGAGACACCACCTATATCCCAACTTGAACCGTCATCAACCTACCCCTGTTCACCCCACCTTATTGATTGTCTCAACGCTACTAAGAGCCTCAACCTGATGACATTTCACAATGACTATGAGATCACCTGCTATCTAAATGCCATTGAACCTGTAGTCTCTTCCACCAGTGAACCGGCTACCAATATGACAGAACCTGACATCAAGTACCTTAGTCACAAGATAAAAAGAAAAGAAAAAAAGAATAAGAGTTTTGATGGCGAAAACCACTATGTGGCGGTGTCAGAACCAAAAAAAGTAAAAATAAAAGACATATCCAAAGGTGAAAACCTCCCAGAGGCACCTACGGATAAGGTACTTGATGGTCTCCCAAGCTATTTCCAGGATAGATCATCAGTATTGGTTGAACCTACAGAAGCTGTTAATTTGGGCACAGAGGAAGTTCAAAAAATTGTACACTTGGCTAAATCTTTATCACTTGAAGAAAAGAAAGCCTATACCGAGTTCCTCCAAAAGAAGGAAATTAACTTTGCATGGACATACTCAGACATGCCGGGGTTGGACACTAATCTCATTATGCATCATTTATCCATAGCTCCAGGTGTGAAACCAGTCAAACAGAAGTTGAGAAAAATGCACCCTCATATAGCTCTTTTAGTGAAAGCTGAATTAGAAAAGCTCCTTGGTGCAGGATTCATTAGAGCCATAAACTATGCTGACTGGATTTCCAACATTGTACCTATTTCTAAACCTGATAAAACCATTTGAATCTGCACAGACTTTAGAGATCTTAATAGAGCATGCCTAAAGGATGATTTCCTACTTCCTAACATAGACATGATAGTGGACATGAGGCTGATATGAGATCTATTGATGGATGGTTTTTCTGCATAATCAGATCAAGATAGTTCTCGAGGATCAAGAAAAGACTGCATTCATGTGTGCCCAATATTGTTGGAATTGTCATGCCCTTTGGATTTAGACAATGCAGGAGCTACTTACCAAAGAGTTATGACAACCATCTTCCCCATGACATGATGCATAAGAATATAGAAGATTATGTGATGACACTCTGCTAAGTCTAAGAGAAGAGGAATACATTTAATGATTTAGAAGGATTCTAGATCGCATGGAACAATTTCAACTAAGATTAAACCGCAAAAAAAGTGTGCATTTGGTGTTACTGAAAATTATTGGGATTCATCATTTTCAACAAAGGAATAGAAGTGGACCTTTGAAAAGGTTCAAGCCATTATAAACATGCCACCTCCCAAAAAATGTCGCTCAAAATGAGGAGTCTTCTACAAGGGCTTTCAATCCATAAGGAGTGCTTATTTACAATTACAGAGATAGAGCACAACCTTCAACAAAAAATTTGCTAAAGGTGTTCAATGTGTCTGGAATGAGGATTGCCAAAAGAGCATGGATCAAATTAAAGAATACTTGGCAAATCCTCCCATTTTAATGCCTCCTATTCCAAGAAAACCTCTCATTTTATATGTCTCGGCTACTGAATCTTCACTGGGGGCATTGTTGGCTCAATTAGATGAACAAGGGAAAGAAAGGGCCATATATTATATTAGTCGCACTCTTGTTTCTTATGAGGTTAATTATACTAGTATTGAAAAAGCTTGCCTCGCAGTAGTGTTTACTTCTCAAAAATTGCGACACTATATGCTCACGCACACCATACACCTCATATCAAAAATTGATCCTCTCAAATACTTGCTCGGTAAAGCTGCTCTCACGGGCAGACTTGCTAAATGGATGATGATTCTTTCTAAATTTGACATAGAGTATATTGAGCGCAAAGCAATCAAAGGCCAAGCTATTGCAGATCAACTGGCTAATTTTCCTATTCAAGATAATATGCCCATTCAAGTCAACTTTCCAGATGAGCATCTTATGTACATGACCGAAAGATCCTGGAAACTATTCTTTGATGGTTCATGCATGCAAAATGGTTCTGGAGCTGGTGTGTTGTTTGTTTCTCCTCATGGGTATACTATTCCTAAATCTTACAAGTTACTCTTTCCATGCACAAACAACATAGCTGAGTATGAGGCTTTGACAAATGGACTAAAAATGGCTATAGAGCGGAATATCACAGAACTACATATCTATGGGGATTCTCAGCTGATCATCAACCAAGTCAATGAACAATACCAAACAAAAGATGACAAGTTGGTACCTTACAAAAAATGGTTGATTCATTGAGACGGTATTTTACTTTTGTCACCTTTCAGCAAATCCCTAGGGCTGAGAACAAAGCAGCTGATGCTATGGCCACCCTTGCTTCACTTCTTCAGTTAGAGGAACATGAGTCCATATATGAATTCCTGGTGGAAGAGCTACGATATCCCATATTTGACTCACCTGAAAGCCATATCATTTGTACCCTTGTCAATCATGAATCCTCCCGCTATGGTGATATTTACTCATATCTTCGTGATGGCATCATCCCCAATACATTTAACTAATCTTAAAGAAGAAACCTTATCCGCAACGCCTCTCGCCATTCCCTCATCTCTGGTGATTTGTATAGGAGGGGTCTAGATGGAACACTTCTTAGGTGCTTAGAAAAGGAGGAATCTAATCAAGCGCTAGTTGACATCCACGAGGGCATATGTGGAGGAAATTCTAATGGTCTTTCCATGGCTAGAAGGTTGCTTAGAGCAGGGTACTATTGGCCTACGATGCAGATAGATGCAGTAGCATTTGCTAAGTCTTGTGAAAAATATCAGAAACATGGACACCTGATACATGCTCTAGGTAGGGAGCTAATTCCTTCTATATCTCACTGGCCATTTCAGCGATGGGCCTTTGACCTTGTTGGGCAGATTCATCCCAACTCATCAGGTGGGCATAAGTTCATTATCACTACTACTGACTACTTCACAAAATGGGTAGAGGTTGTTCCACTTTCTATTGCCTCAGGCAAGACAGTGTCTTTATTTATTTTAAACCATATCATCTGTCGATATGGAGTGCCATCTGAGATCATCACTGACAATGGAGGTCAGTTCAAAAACAAGGACCTTAAAGAACTCTACCAAAGATTCAAGATAAAGCAACATTGGTCCTCCATTTACTTCCCACAAGGAAATGGTCAGGCAGAGGCTTCAAACAAAACCATTCTCAAGATTTTGTACAGAACAGTTCATAAGAATGGTAGAGACTGGCACCTACCGATAAATCCGGCCCTGTGGGCCTATAGAACAAGTATTCGCATCTAACCGCTACCTTTCCTTCACATACTATCAAGCGTTACCTTTTAGAGGTTGAGATTCCACTACTGCCCTTCAAAGGTCTAGTTACGTATGAAGACGTCAAGGCCTATGAGATTGGGTGTGTGTAAGAATTGAACTTCTTGATGAGAAGCGTGAAATATCATTTGACCATATGAGGCTCCATCAAAAGCGGAAACTTTCAACAAAAAAGCACCGCCTCTAGAGAATTCCAAGAGATTCGTCCTCATGAGAGAATCCTAAGAACCAACAGAACCGAGAACAGAAGGGCAAATTCGAACCTAATTGGCTTGGACCCTACATCATCACAGCAACTTTTGGCACAGGTGCCTATCTACTATCTACTGAAGAGGGGGAGCATCTCCTTGATCCTATCAATGTTTTGCACCTGAAGAAGTTCTATCCTTGATGCCCGTTCTGTCTGGGGGCATCCTTTGTATATAATTATGACCCTAAAAAAAGTTCAAAAAAAAAAAATTGATATATGATACTGAAAAATTAGAAAAAAATTGACAGGTCTGTCAAAACCAAAAAAAAAAAAACAAATATGATGCTGAAACACAAAAAAAAATAAAATAAAATAAAAATTCTTCCAAGTGGTGAAAACCTGGAAACAGGCGCTACTTGAGGCCTTTGCATCCCTATTTCTTAGCATGCATCCTCGACACTTAGCCTTTCTCCATCATGCCTTGTCTTTATTGCCTTGGTTTGGAATTGGTCTTTGTCTTTGTCTAGGGGCACTACTATGTTAGTTGACTTCTTGATATGCTGCTATCTCTTAGGACACCTCAAGTAAACGGTGTTTTTTCAACACTAACCCAACTGTGTTTTTCAACACAACTCCTGACATCGTGTGTTTTTCAACACTTATCAGTTTGGTCTTATCCAGTTCGGTCATGTGATCTTACCTACTTGCAAGCATTCGATCCTTATCCTTGGAACTCAGTATCAGTTTACACACTTAAAAATTTTTAATTACAACACTTAATGCTCGAGATATGCCATGATCTTTTCTTTGTGTGTTGACTGATATTGATTTTCATTGAGTGTCCTTGTCTAATAAGTCTCTCCGTGATGCATAGCTAGAGGACTTGGGGCATGGGGCATGTTTTTATTTGCTTTCTGCTTGTGGGTGTTGTCTTGAACCTCTTCAATGTCTCTTGTTGTCTCCTTGATACACTTAAGAGATTTATGGCATCATCCTTGAATGTTTTTGCACAACCATTCTCATGGTAATCTTGGCATTTATGTCTTGATGCGAGCGTGGTTTTGCGACATTAAATTGGGTAAGTTAACATTGTAGTCATCTTGACCTTCATGTCTTTGATGCTCATGTTAGAATCTTTCCACATTCCAAGCTAATATAAATCACATTCATATCTTCATAGTTGTGTTTGTGACTAGTGATGATTGTGTGATTGTCCGGCGTCCGTAATAATGGCCCAATGATGAAATGAGTTTCATATTCTCTAATGAATTATGAACACACAAAAACCTATGTTACCCTATTGCAAGTACACCTTTGCATTTTCATGTAGCTTGCATTATTTAGACTTCATGTTAATTTGCACTTTTAGGCTGTATTATGGGTTTGAGAGGGTTTTCTTCATCTTTCTTGTGGATTTTTCATCAACTATGATCACGTTCTTCATTTCCTTATCTTCTTTCATGATCTCAATCAAAATTCCCTATCTTAAACAGTTGATTGATTTTGATGCATCCTCTTTATTGAGGCATATTCTCTTCCTTCTTTCCATTTCTTTCCATTTCTTCCAAACTTCTATCTTCCATTCGATTTCACCCCACTTCTTTTCTTCTAATTCAACCTTAGGGCATAATTTTCTTGCTGATCTACCTGCTCCCTGGGTGGATTTTTTATATTTTTTGCATCAAGAACCCCATTCTTTGTTTGACGGATCAAATTTTTCAATTCATTATTTCTCCTCTATCTCATTTTGATTTCGATCAGGGGGGGGCAGTACCTATCAAACTTCAATCCTTGATTCAACTTTATCAATTTATCAATTGCTTCTCTTGGGGCAACCTTGCTTGAGATTCTTATCTCTCACTTTGGATGTGATCCCGAATCGACCTCATGTTCAAAGGCCTTTGTTTATGTTTGTCCAGATGTGATCCCGAGTCGACCTCACATCTGAGTTGTTTTGCATCCTTTTTTTAAATCGATTCTACATTAAAATATTCTTTTGACCCATGTGATCCTCGAAATAATTCTTACATTAGTCAAAGAGGGAAAAATGTATGCAACTCAAAATGGTCACCTAGACCTTGGGCCCCACGTATTTAATTTTAAGTCAACATCAACTTTCTCAATCAATAATTGTCAGTACTTTTCAAATCAAATTTCTTAACAATTCATAACTATTTCAAATGTTTCAATTTTCCCTGTTGTTTGAATACCTTATTTAATCAAAAGAAATAAATCCCTTTTAATAAATAAATACGTTATTTACTGAAGTTAATATTACTTAAATAAATGATGCTATTTAATTAAATCATTTTTTAATTAAATAATTTTATTTTATTTTATTAATATTCATTTCTAAATTACATAATCTTATTTTATTTTATTAAAAGAGATATTATCATCTTAAATTAAATTAAATAAATGAAATATCCCCTCAAGAATATCCTGTGATGAAAAAAAGGGAAACAAATCAGTTAAAAGGGAAATAAACTAAAAAAAAGAATTCCAATCAAGATTTGTTTCTATTTTTCTATTTATCCCACATTGCTTCTGAATTTGTCTTCAATTCCACTTTTGCCTATAAAATGAGCCCTCTCATTCTCATTTCAAAAATCACGAATTTTTACATCAGACTTGCTACAAATTTGAATTTATCATTTGATTGTTATTTTATTATATAAGATCTTATTTTAGAGTATATAGTTTAATATTATATTTTAGCTTATAGTAGATTAATCGGTAAAATAATTCAAATGGATTATCTTCATTCCACCAACTATCTATTTATCATATCTTACACACGGATTATTTCATTATCAGGATCGCAAGAACGCAGATCCATGGAGATTCCAGCATCTTTGCCTTGAACTCCCTGGCTCAGATCAGACGGCAGGGCAATGTGGTCAACTGAGGGGTCAATAACATCAACCCCACCGTGGATAGAGAGCTGTGAATCGATTTGCAAGGACTCATTATTGAGTATCCTTGCATGCAAGGATTCACAGAAGTATAACATATTTTCAGTTATACAGAAACTAGATCAATTCAAAATGCCAAGTCATGACCGAATTCAATATCATTCTTCAAGTTCATCAATCACATTTGATCAGGTGAAAAAATAGGGTTTGCAATATAATCTTGAAGTTATCAAGATCAGTTGGTTAGGGATAGGGTTTTTAAAAAGTGACAAGCAAAAGGCTGACCCTTGGATGAGCATGAGACCCCTTTTTTCCCCAAATGACACTGGTATTGCACTCAACAAGATTTCCCGAGCAATACCTCAATTCTTGCTTAATTAGACATGCCCTATAAATCTGTTAGGAAGTGATGACTTCGAAAATAACTCACAAACCCGACATGAGTTTGATATCCCCATTTGTAAAGCCAGATATGACAATGATTCCAAAACAAAAACCAAAGTCCAAGATGGAGGAGGAAAACCAGAACGCAACTCGTGCCCAAAGAGCCATTGAATATCCAAAGTGCAAAGAAATGAAAGTGATCCCAAAGGTAGGAAAGAAAGCAAACAAATGAAATCAAGCCACTTACCTTCACATGCACAAGGCCCAATAGGCTATCTATCAAACCACACAAAGGAGGCCAAATGAAACTAGAAGGAGAACCAACTGCCACCAAAATCATGTGAAATCACCTCAACCCAAAAATGAAGATTATTAATGATGAAAGCATGCACACAACAAGATGAAATGGCTATGAAAAATCTCAAATGGGGGCAACAAAATTGCAAATTTGAAGCATAAAAAAGGAAAGTCTCACTTAATTCACCAAAATAGAAGTAATTAACAAAATGATTGACCAAACGACTTTATATTTCCCAAAACATCCATCATTAAATGCCAAAGAGTACGGATTCAGAAAAAGGGCCCAGGCTTGAAATTTTGGCTAATCCAAATTTCCCAAAACATCTCACATTAAATTCTATAGAGTACGGATTAAGAAAAAGGGCCCAGGGTTGGAATTTCAGCTAATAAAAGGTACCTTGGATTAGTCAACCAAATTAAGGTTTGGCTAATCCAAGCTAGCTTAGATTAACCGAACATTCCTCTTAGACATAGCCAATTCCTTCAAAAGTGAAATTTTAAGTATGGATCATTCAAGTGGGGCCCAATAAAAGTTTAAAGTCCGTCATGAGCATCAAGATGGGTCAGAATGTCAAGCGCGAGGGTGAAGCAAGACTGAAGACCAAAACGACCAAAATGACCAAAATGACCTATCCCTTAAGGGGATGAAGTTAGGACCCTACAACGAGAAAACAATGAAAGAAAACCAGGAAAAGAGGGTCCCCACCTCAATAGGGTGTGTGTGTGAAAAAATGCACAACAAATGGTGACTCCACTGGGGAAATGCTTTGGAGCATTTTAGTAGCAAACTAGAATCAGGAACCCAAAACTCTGGTTTCAATCCTCATATCAAGTCACTTAATAGACAAATTTTCAAAGCTAATCATAAAAGTAGATCCTTCCTCTGCTGGAATCCCAGTGTGTGCATATGTATTCATTCCTTCCCTCAGTAGTTGTGAAGAACCAAGGTCAGCAAGGCAAAGTTATGTAAGAATTCTATCTTCAAAAACAATATGGATGGAGCCTCGCTGCTAGTCAGGTGTCCATAGCCCTGATGAGTTCATCGTTGTAGTCCTCCCCAAACATAGCTCTACTGCCAGCTGAGTGTCCATAGCCCCAGTAGAGATATTTGGATACCCCTGATAAGTTGAGTCTAATTCTTTTTATGTTCAGTATTTTCTTTTCTTTTCTTCCCTTTTGATACTCTTTTCTTTTCTTTTCAACTCATGAACAATGAAGTTCACACTCAGGGTTGAGAACGACTGTGGAACTGAAGTAAAAATAAGATTTTTCACTTGGCCAAGCCTTCTAGAGAACTTGCAACAGCCTCAATACTTTTAAGATGTGTTTATATATGTAAGATTCAAGCATTTTCTTGGACTACTTAATCCAAGAGAAAATTCACTTTAGCACTTAGGTCCTTGAATAGAAGATTTCTACTAGATCAAATCGGAAAAATGATTAAAGTTTGCAGAAGAAATACTTGAAATAATCTTGGGTAGCCAAGTAATTGAAGCACAAGTGTAACACACCCAGAAGAGGATGTGGAGACCCAAAACCCAAAACCGACAAACAAAATTGAGGCAAAAAAAGACCCAAAACCATAACAAAAAGGACACAAAGCAAACCAAAAGAAACAAAACCCTACACTAACTATTTATAGGGGAAAGAGCTTCAAAACAGCTCAAGATTGGAAGTAATGCTTCATATATTTCCCATTGACAAGCAACGAGGCATCCTCTCTAGTGAGAGTTTTCAAGCGAAAAGCATTGTCTCCCTATATTTTTGAGATCTAAAAAGGCCCAATCCAAAGTTCATCAATTTTTTTCATGTTCTCCCTTTTTATCATGTGTTTTATCCTAGTACAGGACCAAATCAAAGATTTTGAAGGCTTTAACATGAGCCCTTCGATCAAACCACCTTTTAATGACACCTTGATGCTTGGAAAAGTTCTCCAGTGTTTCATCTCTCTTTTCTTCAAGGTGTAGAAGCTTAGCCAAATGAGCCTCACATCGATCCCCTTCATCATAATAATTGTTAATGAATTGTAGAGTGGGGATCCTAAGCTGGATAGGAAATATAGGTTCAAAACCATATACAAGGTGGTATGGGGAGGTCCCTATGGAAGCCTTTTGTCTCATACGATTTGCCCAAAGAGAAAATTTGAGTTGGGTGTGCTAATCTTTGGGGTTTCTTGCTAACAATTTGTAGATGACCATCAGAAGGTTTTTATTAGTGGATTCAGCCAAACCATTTCCTTGTGGATAGTAATTGGAGGAAAACTTTATGATTATTCCATGATCAAATTCCCACCCAGAAAATTTTAAGGAAGCAAACACAGAACCATTATCGCAAACAAAAGCAATAGGACAACCAAAATGATTAATGATACTTGATTCGAGGAAGTCAATTACCACTTCAGAAGTACACTACTTGGAAGCAAGATCTTCAGTCCACCTAGTAAACTAATCAGTGATAGTAAGAATATACCTGTGGCCCGCAGTGGATGGTGGGTTGATTGGACCAATGAAGTCCATCCCCCATTGCGCAAATGGTTTTACCTCTATGACCAGATGAAGTGGAAGGGCTGCATACTTCTCTATGCTTGCTACAGTTTAACACACATGACAGGTTCTTACATGATTGTGTGCATCCTTGAATAATGCTGGCTAGTAGTATCCCACTCTTACGATCTGATTTGCAGTAGATGGTGCAGATCCATGACCTGTGTCATACCTATTGTGGAATTCAACCATTACTCTCATGGCTTTCTTCTTCCCAAGGAAATGAAGGTAAACACTATCATGATTTTTCTTGTATAAGATAGCCCCTTTCATCATGAAACTGTCACTTTTTAATCACAAAGGTCTTTTTTGCACTATGTTGAGGTGATATGGACATTGTTGATTCAAAAGATAGTAGATAATCTCATCATACCAATCACCTGGTGAAACATCTTAGAGGGGTTAATGCTATGCTGTGAGATTAGGACCCATTTCTGCCATGGTCTTAGTTAATCCCTATCCCCTTACCAATTTCATAGGTTTAATTTTTGATGTCATACGCCTATAACATCGTCACCCACTTAGCTCTTTGTTCTCCCAATTCTTTATGCATCAACAAAAGCTTTATTGAAGGGTAAGGTACTATTGCAAAGACCTTATTTCTCAATAAATAGTGCTTGATTTTTTCACAACTCTAACCAAAGCATAGGCCTATTTTTCCACATTGGGGTATCTCAGGTCCGCATCTTTTAAAGGAGCACTCATAAAGGCTATGATATTCTCATCTCCTTAAGTTAGATTCGGACAATACGCCAGCAATAAAGAGCATCTGTAAAGAACATATATAAAGGAGTAATCAGGACTTACCAAAACTGGGGCATCAACTACTGCCCTTTTAATTTCTTCAAAATATTCTTTTGCTTATGTGCTCCATTCAACCTTTATGTCCTACTTCAACATGGAATTTAATGGCTTTACTATTTCTACGAAGCCAGTAATGAACTTTCTAACAAAATTAATCTATCCAAAGAAAGATTTCATCTCTTTCTTGTTGGCGGGAGGCTGAATTTTTAGTATGGCTTCAATTCACTCTGGATCAATAGATATACCCCTCTCTGAAATGAGATGACCGAGCAACTTTCCCTATCACTCCAAAGATACACTTCTTGGGGTTAAGTGAAATACTGAATTCCCTACACCTTCGAAATACTTTGCATAAGTTTGCAATGTGGTCACCACGTTCTTTCAAGAAGATAATTAAGTTGTCCATGTAGATAATGATGCATTTACCAATGATGTATTTAAAGGCGATGTCCATGGCCCTCTGAAAATTTTCTCCAACATTGATTAACCTGAAGGGCATCCTCCTATAAGAAAAAGTCCCCCACTTTATGGTAAAAGTATTTTTATGCCTGTCTTCATATTGCACCATCACCTGATTGTACCTGAAATACCCATCCAGAAGAGACATCATCTAAGATCCATTGAAAATTTGTAACACTTCATCCAATGATGAGACTGGGTAATTTTCCTTCTCTGATGCACGATTGAGATTTCTAAAATCCACACACAACTTGATTTCTCCATTCTTTTTCCTCATTGGAACTAGGTTAACAACCCAAGTTGAGTGCCTAACTGGAAATATGATACGAGCAGATAACAAATTTTGTACCTCCTTTTGAATGATGGGTTCCAGCAAGGTGTTGATTGGTCTTTGTCTTTGTCTGAATGGTTTGGAGTTAGGCTTGAGGGGAATTGTGTGTGTAATAATTGAGGTATCATATGTCTTCAAGTCCTTGTAACTCCAGGCTATAACATCTCGATAAGCATGGAGTGCATCTATTATTCCTCTTCTTTCTTCTTGCATACACACTTTCCCAATGAAGACATTCTTAAGATCGTCAGTAGTACCCATATTATGGGCATCACAATGACCTTTGATTGAATCTTTCTTACTTTGTTGCTCTGAGTCTTTGATCTTGTCCAGATCAAATATCCTTTCTAGTTGAACCATTCCTCATGGGATTGTGTTTGTCTTTAGATTGATGACTCCTTCAAGGTCCATTTCCCCTTCTTGGGGTTCTACCTCATCAATTATCTGAGAGCAAACATGTCAGAACTTGTGATAAAATATAGAATGTGCTTATCATCTTCAAACACTTGGAAATTAGTTACATTGTTGGGCACTAATGGTACTAGTGTGAGTTCTACAGTGAACTTCTTCAAACCTGAAAGTGACAAAGGTTGCAATGTACTTGCTACTTGTGCAAGAGAATCCACAGTTTGATTCTTACTATGAGGTATTAACTAAATGTTGAAAGTGTTGAACCCTTCAATAAGGTCCCATACCCTGTGTTTGTAATTAGTCATTCTTCTGTCATGACACAAGTACTACTTTCTGACTTGTCTAACTACCAACTCTGAATCACTAAATAGTTGCAAAGTCTTAAACTTCTTTCTTAATGCCATAAGCAATCCATGAATTAAGGCCTCATATTCAGCTACGTTATTAGTGTAATTGAATTGGAGTTTGTGTGCTGCAAAGAAAGTTTTACCTTTGAGGTTGACTAGTTCAAATCCTACTCCAACACCCTATTTTGACTTCAATCCATCAAACCTAAGTGTCCAACAGTCGGCATACCCGATATTTTTGGATTTACCTTTAGTTTTGCTACTACCATGCGCCTCTTAAGAAGGTATTAAGTCCTTACCTTTAGAGTCATCTTGAGTGGTTTGTATGTTAATCCTGACAGCAGGAGCAGGATTGATACATCTTTGTATTTTCTCTACTATTGTTTGGCACAAGCAGCATTCGAGCTCCGAGTGAGAAGCATTATGGACTCTACACGAATTTGGGAGAAGCAGCTCCTCAAAATTAATATTTCTTCCCAACTGGATTTGATCTCCCATGCATTTCTAGATAAATTCCTAAATTTTTTCCAATAAGTTGAGTTGATCGTCATACTAATCACTATTATCCTCCATAGGTTCAACTAATGCCCCAACATTACTAGATTTTGTGGTAAGTTTCTCCAGTGTGCTGCGCAACATGAGATTTTATTTTGTGTCCAATTCTAAACCAGGGGCTACCAATACATAATTCCCCATGCTAACTTTAGATACCAATATCTCATTGGAAGTATTCTGATATTCAGTGATCACGTACTTCATTCTAGGTTCTCTCTCAATTCTGATTTGATTTGGAACTCCTTTCTGGGGTAGCCACATATGAGAATGATCTATGGATGTGTACCCATTTAGTGCTTTGGTAAAATCTCTACCCAAGATCAAACCATAAGTATCAGTGATGTCAACCACCTAAATATTAACAACTTGTTGAATTTTAGGATCTGAGGCAATCTGCATGGGAATCATGTTGAATTCTCCCACTATAGTTACCTATGTTTTGTCCAACTGAGTGACCTTTTGAGAAGTGGCTAGAGTAATACCTAGGGCTCTGCAAACAACAAAAGGCATAACATTCGTGGAAGCCATTGAGTCTAAAAGATAATTGTGTAAATTCTTCCCAAAGATGCGAACATAAATTAGAAAAGGGGGAGTTTCCATTTTTCCCTGGAGTAGACTCAACTGGGTGTCAGCTTGTGCGACTTGACCCCTATCCTTCTCTTTCCCCTTACCCCCAAACTACACTTGACTTTTATCTTTGAGTGCTTGTGAACTAGTGGTTTTCCCAACTAGGTTAGTAATTCTACCTTGAGGAACTGTTTGATTGAAAGGATCCTAAAACTGTATTCCTGATAGCAAGAACCCTTAATAGCTCAAAAGTAGAAATACTTATCTTAATCTTCTTGAGCTTTTCAACCACATACTCACCTAACTACTCCATGTTCATATCAGCATGTGCTTCCTTTGGTTTTCCAGTCTGCTTTTCTTTCCCTCCATCAACACTGCCTTCCTTAGATGCATCAAGTTGCCATCCCTTTGAGAAATACTACATTGGTACATGAGGGTAAGATGGATTATTACTGGCATTTGGATCTAGCAGGATGGTGAAATTGTTTGGAGGGATAAATATAGTAAATGGTCCTCCAGCCTGAGGACTTCTATTGGGCCTACTCCTCAAATCATACTTTCTGGTCAGTTGCTGGAACATTTGGACTTCCTCAACATCAACCTCTTCTCAATCTAAGGGACTATTATCATTCTCAGGACCTTCATTGAATAATTTTGAAATCTTGTCTCCATCAAACACTTGTTTTGTTTTACTTTCTTGATCACTTGACTCTCCTTTCGGTTCATTTTCTTCACCTCTTGGAAAAGGAGCATGATTTAGTAATAATACTGGAGAATCATAAGGTTCCAGATGGCACTATCTCGTAACTACTAGAATTTTTTTCAACTTCATATTGAAATATGGATGCAACGGTCTAGAACTCAAGACATTGTAGGTCAAAATGTAAACTGGTCTTATGAAGCTTGCACAACCTAGACAGAGCTGCTTCGGCCAAGTATACACTGGCTGGGGGCTTTTCTTGATTAGGAGGTTGATCTAATGGATTAGTAACCCCCCTGTTATTTGGCCTTGTATTCTAGGCCCTATTCTGTCTAGGAGGTTGTCTTCTATCAAATCCCTATCTAATTGATTGCCCCTTGTCACAAGGTTGCCCAAGTTGATGTCCTCTATCAAAGTTTTGTCCATAGCCCTATGTGGAATCCCTATTTTCCCTATTATGATTGGCATGCATA